>PYUH01001033.1:289124-375522 GCA_016808085.1 Suaeda aralocaspica
AAGACTGGGCAGAAGATGGCCTCTGACGGATCCTTGATGACTCTTTGTACTCAAGTTCTCCACAGCGTTAAGATCTCCCATCAAACCCTTTTGTAGTTGAGTCAAATTTTTTGCTGGTGAGGGAGATCCTCTTCGTCGTCAAGGAAGTTGGGATTCAGCCTCATCTGTTATGGGAACCGGTAAAACTATGGCATTGGGTTCCTGGGAGAGTTAATGGTATCTGAAGATGAGCGTATAGTTTGACAGAATCTATGACTAAATTACCCCAGAAGCTCTAGCATGTGCCTTACACTTTCGGGGATGTTTCTCTCAACATATTTCGAGGACCAATCAAAGGGTCCTATCAGGAGGAGAAGAAGGAGGTTCAGAAGCGCCAGCTGATTAGGAAGCGGGCATTGTATTGAGGGGATGGCAGAAATGCTTTCCTTCTGGAGATGGTTAAGGCAGTCAAAGGATCAACTAACCCATGTCACTCTCCAAGGGGTTATCTTGCTCAGCTGGAGAGTTCTGTTCCTCACCCCTATCACAAAATCACTCTCCCCATCACAAGGCACCCTCCTTCCCGAAAGGGAGGAAGTGTGAGGACTTGACTCCAGTGATCTCAATTGGAGTAGCGGCAATTTGGAGGAAGCACCCTTTCTTTTGCTCCTTTTTGAGCTTGTACCTGTGCTTCTGGTACTTCCTCCTTCTTCACTCTTATGGGAAGGCTTTGTCTTCCTCCAGAGGCTTGCTTGTCTCCTGAAAACGACATGTTAGAAGAGTATAAAGAATATTCAACAGATCCTACTAAGATGAACAACTATCGGAGCAAAACCAATAACTTCCCACTTTGTGTACATCCTAGTTTGCCGACTTGAACGTCATGGACACAAGTGGGGAAAGCCATTGCTACAACCTCCTAGAAGGAAACATTAAACAATACTTCCTCTTCTTGTGCCTACCCAGGTTCAACTTGCAACTTCCAAAGCACAAGCTTCTATTTGCCGAGTTGAACGTAGAACGACACAAAAGAGGAAGTTTGAATAATACTTCCTAAGGGGAAGTGTTATATTAAATCTTCCTAAGGGGAAGTAAGAATTAATGCTTCCTAAGGGAATTGTAATTAAAACTTCCTAAGGGGAGTGATGAATTAATACTTCCTAATAGGAGTGTTATATTAAATCTTCCTAAGGGGAAGTAATGAATTAATGCTTCCTAGGGGAAGTGTTATATTAAAATTTCGAAGGGGAAGTGAATGAATTAATGCTTCCTAAGGGAAGTGTTATATTAAAACTTCCTAAGGGGAAGTGATGAAATTAATACTCCTAATAGGAATTGTTATAAAATCTTCCTAAGGGGAGTAATGATTAATGCTTCCTAATAGGAAGTGTTATATTAACATTCCTAAGGGGAAGTGATGAATTAATGCTTCCTAAGGCGAAGTGTTATTTAGAAACTTCTAAGGGGAAGTGATGAATTAATACTTCCTAATAGGAAGTGTTATATTAAATCTTCCTAAGGGGAAGTAATGAATTAATGCTTCCTAAGGGGAGTATTATATTAAAACTTCCTAAGGGAAGTAATGAATTAAATCTTCCTAATAGGAAGTGCATATTTAATCTTCTTAAGTGGAATTGGTGAACTAATACTCCTAAGTGGAAGTAGGAACCAAAGCTTCCTAAGGGGAAGTAAAAGGGACTTCCCCTCCTTATTCCATTGTACGTTCAACCCGGCAAACAAGAAGTCAAGACTCCCACTTTGCCGAGTTGAACGCACATGACACAAAAGAGGGAAGTCTAAGAAATTTTAACTTCCTATGGAGGAAGTCTAAACATACTTCCTATGGGGACGTATGTCCTTAAATGCTTCCTAAGGGGAAGTAAAGGGACTTTCCCCTCCTTATCCATTGTACGTTCAACCCGGCAACAAGGAGTCAAGACTTCCCACTTGCCGAGTTGAACCCACTGGCGCAAAGGAGGGAAGTCTAAAAATCTAACTTCTAAGGGAAGGACTTCCTATAATAGGCAGTCTAGACACACATCCTAGGGAACGTATGATCCAAAAGCTTCTAAGGGAAAGTAAAAGGACTTCCTCTCCTTATGCCATTCTACGTTAACCCGGCAAACAAGGAAGTCAAGGACTTCCCACTTTGCCGAGTTGAACGTACATGGACACAAAGAGGGGAACTCTAAAGTCATTCTAACTTCCTAAGGGGAAGTACATCCTAAAAAAACTCCTAAGGGGAAGTCTTAATACTCAAGCTTCCTACGGAGAGGAACTTACTATAAAAAGAAATTTACATTTCCTAAGTAAGTTATAAACTTCCTAAGGGAGAGGGAAGATTCTACCATTATATAGCTTCCCTACTTAGTGCCCACCTCGTTCAATTCGGCAAAGTTGGAAGTCACTAAGTAGGAAGTCCCTAATAAATTCCTAAGAGGAAGTGTTTAAAAATACTTAACTTCCCACTTAGAGCCCACCTACTTCAAGCCGGCAAAGTGGGAAGACTCCAAGTGAGGAAGTCTACTTATAAAAAAAAAAAAATGTGTATATATATATATATAATATAACAAAATGCCAAGTCTTAGTTTTGCAGAATGTAAAATACCTGAGTCTTACCTTCTTTGAGGAAGTATCCTCTCCCAGCTTTGAGAAACTTGTTTCCAGAATTCCTTTTGACTCATACTTCCCTCTTGAATGAAGGAAGGTCGGCAGCTTCTTCTCAAAAGAAAGGAATACTTGGTTAGATAAATGGGAAAAGAAACAGAAGTTCAGTATCAAATGATAAAACAAAATTACCCCTGGTTATACTCATCCCCATAAATTACACCAGCAGCAATAAGGAAGTTGCGATCTAAGAAGAATTCGCTAAGGGGATCCGTTGTCGGGAACTGTCAGAGTTTGTTTCTTGATCTCCACTGTGGTAGATCTGAAATATTCTAAGTTTTGTTGCTCATTGTCACTCAATCTAGGAAGCTCAAAGGATCTCCTAGGCATTTGGAAAAGGATTCCATTTTTCAACACTTCTACACACCATTTTTTGTCGTGGGACTTCACAACACAAAATGGTTCCTCCATTGGGAACCTTGTTGGTTTTTCTACACAAGTGAGGAACCCCTCACTGTTTTTCAAATAGAACCACCCACGTTTGCATGGGGGCCTTTAAGAGATGGAGAAGATGAAGGAAGACCTTAGAAAAGCTTTCACTCCTCTAAGCCACAGAAGTCCACATAGACATTAGTGAACCCAAAATTGGGAGTAAGTTGACATAGGCCAATGTCATACTTTTTGAAGAGATTAAAAATGAATAAGGAAGTGGGAAACCAAGTCCTAGTCAATTACTTCAGTATAAACAGGGAAGCAGTCTTCCGGGCATCCAGATGGTATCCCCCTTGTAGGGATGATCAACTCAAAATACTCATTATTGAAAATAAGTCACTACTCAGTTTATCCTTATTTACACCATCTACATATTCATCGGAGATCACTACATCGTCAGCACCAGGATAGGCCACCTCTCTCTTCTTAGGCTTGGAAGTGGTAGCCTCAAAGCCTCTCTCTTCTAGAGAGAGAATCTCCCTTACTTCCTCTCGGGAGCTTCCTGTGCAGCTTCAGCACCTTTCTCCCTCAACCTGGGGAGTAGGATCTTGCTGATCAAGAGGATTCACATCTGAAACTTCAGATGCTGGAACTCTTAAAGTAGCAGTATCTTTATAGGCAATTTGTTTAACTCTTGCTATTGCAACTTCTGCACAGGAAAGAAGGAAGTAGGAAAGACCCAGACAATAAGTGATCAGGAACAACAGAAGATTGAGTTCCAACAGAAGAAGTAGTACGAGGAGAAGGAAGTAGTTTAATAGAGTTCTGTTATATGTGGGGAAGAAGAGGATGAAGAAACCATTGGAAAATAAAGACAAAGAAGTAAAGGAAAAACAGAAAGAAAAAGAATTCAGTAATACCTGAAAAGAGAGAAGAAAACTAGAATCTACTGTTCACACCGGAAACCGCCACAGCTCGCCGGAAATGCACCACATGTTCCGGAAATCGCCTCTGAACTTCTTGGAGTTTGAGAGAAAACTTGGGACTTTTAGAGAGAGAGTGAAATAAAATGAATGAAAATGATTGTGACAATCATTTTCAATCATCTTATATATAAAGAAATTTGAAGGGGTACAGAGTAAATTCCCCCTTCAAATTTGAATTTCCCCCCCAAAATCAAAAGGGGTGGTTGCGGCTTTAATAATGCTAAAGGAGGGTTACAAAATAACTTCCGAACAGAAGAGACGTCAGTTGGGGCATGGATTACGGATCCAAACACCCACTGAGGGGCAAAGATGTGGCGAAACGGAAACGCCAACTCATGCCACGTGTCAGCATAATACTGGGCCACGTGTCCACTAAAAGTCCAGGTGGCACTGCCACTTGGCAATGACTGGACCACCAAGGTGGGCTCCACACGGCCACGTGTCGTTGTAAGATTGGGCCACGTGTCCACAACAAATACTTAAAAGAAGAGAAACCTCTGCCACGTGTCGCAATCCTATTCGAGGCTACAAGGTAGGGAAAAAAGGAGGAATTTGGGCCTTGAGGCTTGAATGCAAAAGCCCATGAGGCTTGATCAAGCATCAACCAATTAGACGATGACAAATGTCATCGTCCTATTTGTTGGCCTCCAAACCTAAGGCTATAAATACCCCTCAAAATCATCATTTTGGGGGCATTCAATATTGAAACATTCAATCAAATCTTCATTCATCACACTAAGAGAATTTCTCTCACTAGTTTCCCTCTCTAGATTACCAAATTTCTAATTATTTTTAATTTGCCTTAATCCTCATACAAATACTTACTTAAGCATCGGAGGGGGAAAAAATCCTACGAGGATTTTATTCCCTTGTTTTGCAGGAATCGAGGTCCGTGTTATCAGGAAGTGAACAAGCCAACACCTGTCCATCTGACGTGTAGTCCTCTAGTTCCCTCTCCACGTATTCAGTTGAAGAGACCCTACCAGGAACTCATTCTACATCACTATCAACATAACTGTCTAATCTTATGTAAATTAGTAATTACAATTAAGTAATTCCTTGTTTATGGTTCTTGTAGACCATAGAAGGATTATCCTTATAATATCAAAGTTCTCCAATTAATATAAGATTCTGATTATCTTTCACATGCTCAAATATCAAGTTGAGTGTTGACAATCTAGTCATCAATACTTTATGGGAGTTTTGTATTCTAAATAAGGAATCGAAAGGACTTGATATTTGTATTCTTTTGGAACTTTAATTTTATACATGATTTATAACATGCTGTTAAAACGCCCTCATACTATCACAAATATATCCTCATTGGAGTATAATTTTTTTTCCATGCAAGTCTTCATAGTATTGTAAAAACAACTTACTACATTATGTACCAAATTTCACGTACATCACAATTATTGTATAGAATTAGTGCATGTAAATGATAAGATGTTGATGTGAATTTTAAGCCCTAAAAAGAAATTATAACTCACAATTCAATGTTGTTTATGTTCGTTGGGCAATGAAAGTTGTTCGAATTTTGTGAGGATTTCTGCTCAAAACTCACGCAATTCCCCTCTCTTTAGGTAGATTTATTTTATTTATGATCAATTAATGTAACAAAGATAGAATAACTCTCTTGATCGCAACCAAGTGTGGTCGAAATTCACAATCGCAAAAGTGAAATCTCTAAGAGAAACACCCAACAAAGCAACGCTTTTATTTTTCTCAAAATTCAACTATATATTTTTATTAGCAAACTAAAGGGTACTTATAGGACTAAATTTGGAACAATTGATCCACCTTGAGGTAAGGTAGTTACGGTCAAGCTAATGACCTTAAACAAGCGCTTTGCGGGAGGCAACCCGTAGGTTAGTAGTTTCTTTCTCCCTCTAGCAATGAGGACATTGCTAAGTTCGGCTTGGGGGAGGTAAGTATTTTATTGCTTTCCTATTTTATTAGTTAGTTTTATTGCTTTATCAGTTTAGTTTTTTTTTGCTTTCTTAGGACTGTGGCATGGTTTGTATCATTCATTAGGAATGGGAGTTTACATGTGACCCAAAAAGATTGTACTGTTTTCTTAGGTTTAATTTTAGAGAGAATTGGCTTAATGGATTATTCGTGTCCCAGTTGAGTTTTATTGTCGGAATTGACTACTTCTGTACCCCTATGCTTATTTTGAAAACTTTATGACTCTTGACTGCGGATGGATCCACATGTGTGATTTGTTGGCTATGACTTGAATTTGATTGCTTGATTTCCTTTCATTGGTCAACTCTTCTTAACCTTGCTTGGGTCTTGGACTTGAACTGTGTTAACGGGAGTATTTGAGCCACTTTTGAATATATTCATTCATATTTTCTTTTCATGTGTGCTTAGTTCCTGGTGCAATTATGATCTTGGGTTTGACTTTGGATTCTAGTAGCTTTAACTGTGGATTTTGTGTATGTTGCGCATGATAAAAGGCTCTCATTTCTCCTTTTGAGCTTCAATTTCATTTCCCACATTTAAATTTTCCCTTAATCCCATGTTTTTGAGCTTTTATCCCTTTCAGTTGTATTTTAGCCACATTACAAGCCTATTATCCCTTTTACATAATACATTATATGCCCAAACTTGGTTTGGGGGAGTTGAAGTGGTTGTGATGTTGTTAAAATAAAGTTTTGAAGGGTGTTATGGAGGATTGATGGTGAAATAGTGGAAATGTTATTGATGAAAGTTAAATTATAAAGTTTCACATATAAGGCTCTGCATACCAATGTCTAGGTTGTTGTAGTTAATTAAAAAGTCATATTTTATTCATGGCCTAGTTATGTATGTGTGATGATTTTGTTTATTGAATTCTAAGCAAAAACAAATCATTAAGAGTCGTGAAACTATGTTTTATTATGCATGAAAAATAAAGTGAAAAAAAAAAAGATTTTATGAAAGCATAATAAAGTTGAAGAAAAAAAAAGAAGATGAAAAAAAATAATAAATAAAATAGAAGTTTAAAGTTTGTGAAGTAGTGGTTGATGATTGAATTATGAGATTTATGGTGTTGATGTGAAAAATAAAGAAAAGTTTGGTTTGATTTGGTTGAATTGGATGTTGGAGAATGTTGACGATTGCTTTGGAGTTGTTGACGGTTTTCCTTGATTTTATATGCGTATACCCCGCATTCCACCACATTATCCCAAATTTTTATCCTACCCATCACCCTAGCCACGTTACAAGCTTATTAAAGTCCTTTTTGATCTTCGTGCACATGCTATGGTTATTGTGAAGTGAATCCTTTGTCAAAGTCGTAGAGTATTAATTGCATTCCGAGTCGACATTTAGGATGAGTGGACACCCCTAAACACTTGCATGAGGTGTGAGATGTGGGATTCGGGTTCTCACAATTGCATTTAAACACATTTTGCATTGCATTCCACATTTGGTTGGGAGGTGAGGGTTAGAGCTTCGTTGTATAAGCTCATCATTAATTATGTGGAGTGACAACCCATGAGCTACTCTAGTCATCGATTCATTAAACTTGCTTGGTTGGTTTTGCTTGACTCGTATTTAGGAAGGAGGGTAATTGGATGCTTGATTGGTTGGCCCTGATCCATGTGTCTTCGGATGTTCTTTTGAGTTATGATGCTTACTTTGTTTTTATGGGGTGTAGTCAATTTCGTTGTGTTTTGCTCGTGACGAGCAAAGGTTCGGTTTGGGGGAATTTGATATACGTGTTTTATGTTGTGTTTTTCCCTCATTTTCGGTTGATTCTTGTGCTAAATAGTTAAGTTTATGGCTTTGTTTTGATTAAATACCGTATTTCGATGTTAAGTTATGTTTTGGAACGGCTTTAGCTTCTTTAGTTGACTTTTAGAGCCTTTGGCGGTTATTTTATACATTTTCGGTTATTACACGTGGTTTTCGGTTTTGTTTATACGTTACAGGAGTGTAATAGAGAGTTATGAAGTCATTTGAAGCTAAAACGAGTCAAAATGTACTTCCTCGGGATGCGTGTCAAGTTACGAGAAGTTACGAACGAGATTCGAAGAATCGAGTGAAGAAATAAGAAAGATCGTCAAAAGGGCGTGCAAATTCCATGCGGGCGCAGCCTTTAAAAGCTCCCTTGACCTATGCGCCCGCAACATAAAACAGCAGGTTCAGAAGTCCCAAACCGTGAAGGCTGTGGGCGCAGGTCATTGCTCTATGCGGGCACAGGTCGCCGTTTTCTCGCCCCGATTGACTTTTCCGCGCGGTTTTTCTTCGTGGGTTTTATTTTAATAAAACCCAAAATACTATACATATAGATTGTAAAGGGGGCACGAACCTACCTAGTTTTTATCATATTTTTAGACCTAGGATTCCAAAATCACTTTTTCTCTCTAGAATTTTAGGTTAAATTATTTTGTTCAGGAATTCAAGCTTTCAATCAATGCAATTCAATCTATATTTTGGTAATTTCCTTCCTTATGCTTTTCAACCCTTTTGATTTCATGTTTACCTTTAATTTCTTAGTTTTTAGTCTAGATTAATTAGTTTTGTTGTTTTTGTTCTTAATTTAGTTTTATTAGTAATTAATTTAGTTTCAATTAATTTTTTGTTCTTGATCATGTTATGTAATTTCAATTTTGCTTTTGTTCCCTTAATTATGAGTGAGTAGTCGTTTTCTCTAGGGTTAGGGGATCTATGATCATGACTTCAATTTAAATTAAGTTTTCTAATTAGTTCTTGGCTTCAAATTGAATTCCTATTATTGATTTCTAGCGATTGCAGTTAAATTGTGGCCAGATTTAGTTGTAAGTTAGGTTATTGTTGAAATCGAGGCCGAGAGGTAAGATTACCACAATTAGACCACTGAATAGTAGGAAAAAAATGAATTTATGCGAGCGAGAGCCGGTAAAGGAGTTTTGAAGGAGTCTAAGTTCGAGAGAATTAGTGAGCCCTAGTTCAATGAATGCCAATGAATTAATTAGTGAGCGTTAATTGAGTTTGTTGATTGATCATAGTGAACCGATAGCTCTAGGGTTCCATTAACAGAGTTTAATCGTTATTGTCCCGTCATTTTTTTAGTTTCAATTCTTAGTCTTCTTAGTTCTAGAAACCATTTAGAGAAATTTCCACCAAGGCCCATTACACGCTTTAGGCTTTTTAGAGCTAGTAGAATTTAATAGCTTCCCTGAGGATTCGATCCCTACTTCCCTAGCTATATTAGTTAGAGTTGTTTGGTTATTTTTGAGAGGTGTGCGACAGCCTGTTCAAAGTTAAAGGACAGTAGAAATTTTACCCACTTGGCATGTCTAGGACTCTGTTTCTGTTGGCCATTTATGTGCTTCAATGCCTCATGATCATAATGTAGAATGAAGTGATTAGGTCTTAAATAATGACTCCCATGATCAAGAGCTCTAATAACGGCATAAAACTCTTTATCATATGTGGAATAATTCAACCTTGTTCCATTCAACTTCTTACTTAAATATTCAATTGGCCTCTTTTCCTAAACTAAAACTGCTCTAATTCCTACATTGCTTGCGTTAATATTAACTTCAAAAAGTTTTGTAAAATCAGGCAATATAAGAATCGGTGTGTGGCATAATAGTTCTTTGATTTTCTCAAAAGCTTTCTGCGCCTCCTTGGTCCATTTAAATGGCCTATCCTTCTTAATGCGTCATAGGAGTAAAAATAAATGAAAAGTTTTTGACAAACCTCATGTAAAAAGACGCCAAACATGAAAGAAAAGAACTTCTGTAATGTTTGTTGGTGTTGGCCAACTCTTAATTGCTTCCACCTTTAACTGATCCACAGATACCCCATCTTTCGAAATCACATAGCCTAAGAATGTCACGCTACTTACCATAAGATAGTACTTCTCCAGCTTTCCATACCGTTTTTGTTGACTTAGAGTTTCAAGCACTTCTCTTAGATCCAGTAGATGATCTTCATTGCTTCTACTATAAACCAGTATGTCATCTAAGTATACAACAACAAACTTACCCAGATATGGCTTCAAAACTTTTTTCATGAGCCTCATGAAAGTGCTAGGAGCATTAGTGAGACCAAAAGGCATAACTAACCACTCATAGAGACCCAACTTAGTCTTGAAAGCTATTTTCCGCTTGTCACCCTCTCTCATGGGTATCTGATGATACCCACTTCTTAATTAATCTTGGAAAACACATGAGACCCATATAATTCGTCCAATAAATTGTCCAAACTTGGATTGGGGACCTGTATTTGATGGTTATATTGTTTACAGCTCTGGAATCTATACACATGCGCCAAGAACCATCCTTTTTAGGAACAATCAATGTAGGCACAGCACAAGGACTCATACTTTCCCTTACGTAACCACGTTGTATTAATTCCTCAATCTGCCATTGAACTTCCTTAGTCTCCTCTGCATTACATCTATAAGCTGGTTTATTAGGAATTTGAGCACTTGGGATGAGATTAATCTGGTGTTCAATACCCCGAATTGGAGGCAGTCCTAGTGGGAGAAACACATCTGGAAATTCTTTCAATAGTTGTTGTAAAATACGTGGGGAGTGTAGGAGATTCCTCTTTCACCTCTTTCGCCATAAGCACAAACACCTGTTGAAATTCATTCAATTCGTTTTCCAAATCCTTAGGATTCATCAATAACACTTCCCTTCTGATCTTCACATTCACCTGCTTCTTGATGATATACACATTGGTTCTACCATCAAACTTCACAAATCTACCATACTGTAGGGGTCTACCAAGTAATATATAACATGCATCCATAGGGCACACGTCACATAAAACATTATCTTCATATTACCAACTTTAAAACTAACCATAGCTTACTTTGTCACCTTCACATCACTAGTATTGCTTAACTAATGCAGCTTGTATGGTTGAGGATGATTATGAGTAGGGTATTCGAGTTTCTGAATCAACAACATAGAAACCACATTCGTGCAACTGCCACTTTCAATGATCACATCATAAAGCTTGCCCTAAACATTACACCTGGTCACGTATATTTTATCCCCCTGGCTCTCCTGTATTTGCATTGGTTTAATCAAGAGAACTCTCCTGAGAACTAGTGCTTGACACTGTGTTTCAGCCTTGATTTCTTCCATGTCATTGCTACTCTTATCTTCCTATGATTCAAGATTCTCATGCTCCCCTTCTTCAAGAAGAACATCTAGGTAAGAATCTTCATTCTCCTGTGCTTCTCTTACAATGATCACCCTGGAATTGGGGCAATTTCTCTGTAGGTGTCCATAACCTTGTGATATACGTGTTTTATGTTGTGTTTTTCCCTCATTTTCGGTTGATTCTTATGCTAAATAGTTAAGTTTGTGGCTTTGTTTTATTTAAATATCGTCTTTCGATGTTAAGTTATGTTTTGGAACGGTTTTAGCATCTTTAGTTGACTTTTAGAACCTTTTTCGGTTATTTTATACTCTTTTGGTTATTACGCGTGGTTTTCGGTTTTGTTTTATATGTTACAGGAGCATAATAGGGAGTTATGAAATCATTAGAAGCTAAAATGGGTCAAAATATACTTGTCTTGGGATGCATGCCAAGTTAATAGAAGCCGCGAACGAGATTTGAACCCGAGCAAACAAACAAGAAGGATCGTCAAAATATAGTCATGCAAGCTAGATGCGGGCATAGCCTTTAGTTCCCTTTTGATCTATGCGCCTGCAGCATAGATCAGGAGTTTCAGAAGTCCCAAAAGAGAAGACTGCGGGCGCAGGAAGTAAATTAGTTTTGTTCCCTGCGAGCGCAGGTAGTGGTTCTCTCGCCCTATTCGATCTTTCCGTGCGGTTTTTGCTTGTGGGTTTTAATTCATTAAAAAATTAATTACTATATATACTCAATGTAAAGGGGGCAAAACCCTAACAAGTTTTTATCATACTTTTAGACCTAAGAATCCAAAATTGATTATTCTCTCTAGAATTTTAGAATTAATTACTTTGTTCGACAATTCAAGCTTTCGATTAATGCAATTCAATCATTAATTTGGTACTTCCGTTCCTTATGCTTTTCAATTACTTTAAATTCATGATTCTCCTTATTTTATTAGTCTTTAGTTTAAATTAATTAATTTTGCTATTTTTGTTTCTTAATTTAGTTTTGTTAGTAGTTATTTGAGTTTTAATTAGGTTTTGTTCATGATCATGTTGTTTGATTTCAATTTTGTTTTTGTTCCCTTAATTATGAGTGAGTAGTCGTTTTCTCTAGGTTTAGGTGACCTATGATCATGGTTTGAATAAATTTATGTTTTCTAATTAGTTCTTGGTTTTTAATTGAACTCCTATTATTGATTTCTAGCGATTGCAATTAATATGTTGCCACATTTAGTTGTAAGTTAGGTTATTGTTGAAATCGAGGCCGAGAGGTAAGATTACCACAATTAGACCACTGAATAATAGGCAAAAACGATTTTATGCGAGCGAGAGCCGGTAAAGGAGTTTTGAGGGAGTCTAAGTTCGAGAGAATTAGTGAGCCCTAATTCAATGAATGCCAATGAATTGATTAGTGAGCGTTAAATGAGTTTGTTGATTGATCATAGTGAACCGATTGCCCTAGGTTTCCATTAATAGAGTTTAATCAATAGTTTTCTGTCATTTCCCTAGTTTTATTCTTAGTCTTCTTGGTTTAGTAGTCTTTTACCGAAATTTCCACCAAGGCCCCTTACACACTTTATGCTTTTTAGAACCAGTAGAATTTGATAGCTTCCTTGAGGATTCGATCCCTACTTCGCTAGCTATATTAGTTAGAGTTGTTCGGTTATTTTTGAGAGGAGTGCGATAGCCTGTTCAAATTTTTGGCGCCGTTGTCGGGGAGGCAATTTTTAATTCTATTAGTCGGGTTTAAAATGTTCTTTTATCTTTACTTTCGGTTTTATTTTTCTTACCTCAAGGAACCTTCACGTTCTTTGAGGTAGTTCTCATTTCAGTTTTGAGTTTCGATCGTGTGCAGGTATTAGGTTGTATGCCGGTTTGGATTGACCCTGAACCGGAAAGATCGTTGCATAATAGGAGTCGTAGAAGGAAGTGGAGATCACGAAGAAGGATTCTTTCCGAACGAACACTGGTTGATTTGACACATTTATTTGCTGTGTAGAACATTTCCGTTAGTTCAGATAAAGAAGAAGAGATGTCAGGATCACAGTTCAACGAGAATAACCCACCACAGGATGATGCACCGCCGCTGCCGCCACCACAAGCAAGGTCCTTAAAAGACTATTCTCATCCGAGTTCTGCAACAGTGGGAGGTGGATACCGAGTTCCTGATATAGAGGCCTTGAATTTTGTGTTGAACCCAGCTTTGGTGAACATGGTTGAAAGGAATCAGTTTGCAGGCACAATGAAGGAAGATCCGAACTTACATTTGAATAACTTCATTCAGTACTGCAATACAATCAAGCAAGCTGGTGTATCTCAAGATTACATACGACGTACGATGTTTCCATTTTCATTAAAGGAGAAAGCTCGATCTTGGTTGAATGGTCTAAACATGGATACTATTAATAGTTGGGATGACTTGGCTCTTGCTTTTCAAAGGAAGTACTATCCTCCGAAGAGAACTGCACAACTTAGGAGTCAAATTACAAATTTTAACTAAGAAACAAATGAAACTCTTTATGATGCATGGGAGAGATTTAAGGATTTATTGAGAATGTGCCCTCATCATGGACTTGGCAAGTGGTTTTTAGTGTAATGATTCTATAATGGCTTGGCTAATGAGAGTAGAACTTTGCTTGATTCTGCTGCTAGTGGTCGGTTTACGAACCAAGAAGTCAATGCTGCTTATGATTTAATTGAGGAGATTGCCATCCATAATTCTCAATTTGGTAATCCTAGAAGACATTCTAAGAGAGGAGGAAAACATGTGATAGATGACAAATATGAGAGTTTGGCTTCACAAATCAGTGCAATTCATGAGAAGCTAGACAAAATCAACACACCATCCTCCAATCCAATGACAGTAGCTGTAATAGCTTCACATTAAAGAGCTATAGATGTCTTTTGTGATTTATGTGGTTCTTTTGGGCATAGTATGCAAGCATGTCATAGTTCTATGGACCAAGTATGTGCATTTCAAGCTTACAAGAATAACCCATTTTCCAACACCTACAATCCTGGTTGGAAAGATCATCCATACTTCTCCTACAAGAAAACTAGCAATGTTCAAAATCCGCAGTAGCAGCCACATTTTGTACCACAACATCATTAGCAGGTTCAACGGTTTGCTCCAGCTCAACCACCAGTTTCAGTAGACCACCACCTCCAACACCACTCCCAGCACCTCCACAGCCATCTAGCAATGACATTTCAGAACTGAAGAATATGATGATGTAGATGCAGAAAGCCATGGAAGCTATGCAGGCCCACAATCGACAATTGGAGACTCAACTAGCTCAAATTGCTCAATCATCAGCTCAAAGGCAACAAGGCCAACTTCCTCCTCAACCTGCTCCATCAAATGCTTCATCAAGCAATCCACCTCGTGATCATTGCAATTCCATTGCAACAAGGAGCGGAACTTACTATGAAGGTCCTAGAATGCCTAATGATGATGCTAAAGAGGCTGCAGATGGAACAAAGAAGACTAGTTCGGTTGTTATTGAGGACCTTGAGGAAGTAGCTGCAGAGAAGGAGAATGAAGTCTCAAGGGAGAATGAAGCATCAAGGAAGCAAGCTCTAGCTACAGATTCAGTTACCGGTACAATTCCTCCCTCAAAGGTGTAGTTACCCTTTCTAAACAGGGTAACCAAGTGATACAAGTGCAGGTATCAGTGATAGTGGTGATATTAATGAAATAAGTTATGGAAAATTTGATAACAACTTCGAAGGTGGTGATATCAATGGTGATATCAAGAGTGGCAATGGTAAGGATGCAACCATAGGTGAAATAATTGCTTATGGAAATATCAACCATATGGGTGCATCAAGGGTAGGGATTTGCGTGTGCATGGTCATATGTCAATAATATGGCACGCAAATCAAGGCAAGAATGGTGGATTTGGGGAACAAGATGGTTTTTGCCTATGAGTTTTTTCCAAAGGGTTTTTCTCATTTTTGGCATTGAGTATTTTAATACTTGGTGAGTCTTGATCATCATGATTGTGCTAAAATACATGGAAGACAGATTCTTGAAGTTTTCTTGATTAAAAAATTGGATCTTGAAGAATTTCTTGAAGTTCTTGAAGAAATCTTGAAAATTGCGCAAATAACAGAGCATTTCTTAAGGCGTGTTTTTGGCGAATTTTCTTGGTTCTTGGGCAGCAAGTATTCTTGTAATTTTTAACTTAAATTTGATGATTCTCTTGTTAATTAGTTATTTAGATAAGTTGTTAGGGTATTTTCTTGATTTGTTAGTTAGTTAGAGTTTGTTAGACAAGATAAGATCAAGTGCAAGTTGCATGATGAGGTGGCATACTTATCTTGTTGTGTGTGTGTTGTAGGGGACGAATTTCCTAGTATTGGGCTTGTTTATTTAGTCTGTTTTTGTTAGGATTTTGTTGTTGATTATACCTATAAATAATCTCAACATTAGGATGTAATTAAGTTGAAGTTGGAGTTGAATAAAAGTTTGTTTGTTCACTTGAAAACAAAAAAAAATATCCGAAAATTTAAAGAGTTGGTGATTAATTTCGTTATACTCTTGTGATTTAATTAGTAGCTTTGACGGTGCTTAGGCTTTAACCAAAGGACTAATTGATCAACCTAAAATTAATTATCTTGGTGACTTGGTCTTTATAGATTTGAAATTTTAGTTTATACCCTTGTGAGTTTTTGTTTACACGAAAATTCACATCAAATTTGGTGCTCTCGTTGAGAGGTCTGTTATACTCAAGTGCTCATCAATTAATTAATTAAAACACTTGAAGCAAAATTGCTATGGCAAATGGTGGTGACGAATTTCTTGCAACTTTTGAAAAAGGATTGTCCTTAGAATAAGCCAGAGAAATCCGAAGGGACAATGAAATTAGAGAACTGCGAACCATGTTGGAAGAAGTAATGAATCTTGTATCAAGCAGTTCGAAAAACAAGAAAAAGGGTCACGCAATTGATGAAAGTGACACAAGTTCAAGTGATGAAAATACCAGCAAGAGTGCATGCAAGCCTAGGCGTGAATATGACACCAGTTCTAGTGAAGAAGATGACCGAAAAAGGCATAGGAGGCGTGACAAACAGAAGGATGATGATCGTAGCTTAAAGTTGGACGTTCCTGAGTTCAACGGCAGTTTAGATCCAGAAATTTTCCTTGATTGGCTAAGGAGAACCGAAAGGATTTTTTTATTCCAAGAAGTATGATGATCATAAAGCCTTCAAAGTGGCAGAATTAAAACTAACATCTTATGCTAGCCTGTGGTATGAGGGATTACAAAGAAAACGCAAAAAGGAAGGAAGGACGAAAATCTGTTCATGGAGCAAATTGAAGAGAGAATTGAGAAAAAAAATTGTAACACATGAATATGAACAAAACAATTTCCTAAAGATGCATACCTTGAAACAGGGACAGAAAAGTGTTGAAGAGTACATCAATGCTTTCGAAAAATTGTTGATATTGTGTGATCTAGAAGAAAACGAAGATCACAAAGTTGCTCGGTTTGTGGCAGGGATGGATGAATCCATTAGGGAAAAGGTAGAATTACAACCCTACTGGACCTATGATGAGATCTGTAAAGTGGCACTCAGGGTAGAAAAGCATGGGAATTCAAAGACGCCAAAAGCATTCTTTAAATCCTATGAGTCCAAGAAGGAAGTGGTGTATTCCCAACCAGCTAGTGCTAAACCTAAGTTCGACAACGATAAAAGAGCAGCCACTCCAATCAAACCACTGAAAATTCCTGAAGACAACAGGAAGTGTTTTAAGTGTCAAGGAGTGGGACACATACAAAGAAATTACCCAAACTCCAGGGTAATCACTGCTAGGGAAGCAAAGGAAATCGAAGCTGCCTACTTAGATGTTCTTGTTGAAGAAGGGGAGGACGAAGATATTGATTCCAAAGAAGAACAAAGCAGCAATGATATGGAAGAAGCGGAGGTAGAAACACAGGGTCAAGCATTGGTCCTCAGGAGGGTTCTTTAGTGTAAACCTGCGCTAATTGAAGAGAACCAGAGGGACAAAATTTTCGTGACCAGGTGTAATGTACAGGGCAGGCTGTGTGATGTGATAATTGATAGTGGCAGCTGTACTAATGTGGTCTCTACCCTATTGATTCAGAAATTGAATCACCCCACATACAATCATCCTCAGCCTTACAAGTTACATTGGCTAAGCAACACCAGTGATGTCAAAGTGACTAAGCAGGCCCTGATAAATTTCAAGATTGGTAAATTTGAGGATTCTGTGATATGTGATGTCTGTCCAATGGATGCTTGTCATATATTGCTTGGTAGACCCTGGCAATATGATCGATTTGTGAAGTACGATGGAAGAACCAATGTCTATATCATCAGGAAACAGGAAACTGACAAGCCAATTGCTTTAAAACCTTTAAAAGTGGCGCAAAACAAGAAGCAATTGAATGTGGAGAATAAAAGGGGAGTGTTTTTGACTAATCCCAAGGAATTGGAGAGGGAATTGACTGATTGCCAGCAAGTATTTCTGTTGATGGAAAAATATGTGAGAGTTGAAACATCTGCAATCCCTAAAATTCTTCAACCACTATTGAAGGAATTTGAAGATGTATTTCCAGATGACTTATCACCAGGTTTACCATCCAATAGGGGCATTGAACACCAGATTGACTTAACCCTAGGTGCTCAGATTCCTAATAAACCAGCATATAGATGCAATCCTGAGGAGACTAAGGAAATACAACGGCAGATTAAAGAATTGATACAGAGGGGATACGTGAGGGAGAGCATGGGTCCTTGTGTTGTACCAACACTGATTGTTCCAAAAAAAGACGGATCTTGGCGCATGTGCATAGATTCAAGAGCTGTAAACAACATCACAATCAAGTACAGGTTCCCAATTCCTAGGCTAAACGATCTCCTGGACGAGTTATATGGTTCACAGGTGTTTTCCAAGATTGATTTAAGAAGTGGGTATCATCAGATACGCATGAGAGAAGGGGATGAGTGGAAAACAGCTTTCAAAACTAAATTAGGTCTCTATGACTGGTTAGTCATGCCCTTTGGACTCACCAATGCCCCTAGCACGTTTATGAGACTTATGAACGAAGTTTTGAAGCCATATCTGGGTAAGTTTGTTGTTGTATACTTAGATGATATATTGGTTTATAGCAGAAATAATGGAGATCATCTGCAGCATCTAAGACAAGTTTTTGAGACTTTGAGGCAACAAAAACTGTACGGAAAATTGGAGAAGTGTTATTTTATGGTGCAAAGTGTGACGTTTTTGGGTTATGTGGTGTCAAAAGATGGGGTTTCAGTTAATCAGTAAAAGGTTGACACAATTAAATCATGGCCAACACCCACAAACGTAACTGAAGTACATCTTTCCATGGTTTGGCTTCTTTCTACAGAGGTTTGTCAAAAATTTCTCATCCATTGTTGCTCCTATGACTGAATGCATTCAAAAGGATAAGAAATTTGAATGGACAAAAGAGGCGCAGATTGCATTCGAAAAGATCAAGAATATGTTATGCCACACACCTATTCTGGCATTGCCTGATTTCTCCAAACCTTTTGAAGTAGAAACAGATGCAAGCAATGTGGGAATTGGAGCATTTTTGGTGCAGGGTAAAAAGCCAATTGCTTATTTCAGTGAAAAATTGAATGGAGCCAGGTTGAATTATTCAACTTATGATCAATATAAATTGCGAGCCAATAAGCACAAAAACCCACGCAATTTTCAAGAGGGAGATTTGGTTTTGCTACATCTCAGGAAGGAAAGGTTTCCTAATCACAGGAACAATAAATTGATGCCTAGATGTGATGGGCCACTAAAAATTTTAAAGAAAGTTGGTGATAATGCTTATCAACTTGAACTATCAGGTGAACATGANAACTACCAGGTGAATATGGGGTTCATGCTACTTTTAACATTGGTGATTTATCTCCATATATACCTGATGAACAACTTTGAAGTTTGAGGTCAAACTCTTTTGAAGAAGGGGAGGATGAAACAAGTGCAGGTATCAGTGATAGTGCTGAGATTAATGAAATAAGTTATGGAAATTTGATAAAAACTTCGAAGGTGGTGATATCAATGGTGATATCAAGAGTGGCAATGGTAAGGATGCAACCATAGGTGAAATAATTGCTTATGGAAATATCAACCATATGGGTGCATCAAGGGTAGGGATTTGCGTGTGCATGGTCACATGTCAATAATACGGCACGCAAATTAAAGCAAGAATGGTGGATTTGGGGAACAAGATGGCTTTTGCCTATGTTTTTTTTCCCACAGGGTTTTTCTCATTTTTGGCATTGAGTCTTTTAATTCTTGGTGAGTCTTGATCATCATAATTATGCTAAAATACATGGAAGACAGATTCTTGAAGGTTTCTTGATTAAAAGATTGGATCTTGAAGCATTTCTTGATGTTCTTGAAGAAATCTTGAAAATTGTGCAAATAACGAAGCATTTCTTGAGGCGTGTTTTTGGCGAATTTTCTTGGTTCTTGGGCAGCAAGTATTCTTGTAATTTTTAGCTTAAATTTGATGATTCTCTTGTTAATTAGTTATTTAGATAAGTTGTTAGGGTATTTTCTTGATTTGTTAGTTAGTTAGAGTTTGTTAGACAAGATAAGATCAAGTTCAAGTTGCATGATGAGGTGGCATACTTATCTTGTTGTGTGTGTGTTGTAGGGGACGAATTTCCTAGTATTAGGCTTGTTTATTTAGTCTGTTTTTGTTAGGATTTTGTTGTTGATTATACCTATAAATAATCTCAACATTAGGATGTAATTAAGTTGAAGTTGGAGTTGAATAAAAGTTTGTTTGTTCACTTGAAAACAAAAAAATATATCCGAAAATTTTAAGAGTTGGTGATTAATTTCTTTATACTCTTGTGATTTAATTAGTAGCTTTGACGGTGCTTAGGCTTTAATCAAATGACTAATTGATCAACCTAAAATTAAGTATCTTGGTGACTTGGTCTTTATAGATTCGAAATTTTAGTTTATACCCTTGTGAGTTTTTGTCTACACAAAAATTCACATCACCATGAGTAAGAATGATAATCACTTTCGTAAATTCCTTGAAATAGTTAAAAATTTGCGAGTCACTGTGCCTTTCATTGATTTAATTACTCAAGTGCCTACTTATACTAAATTTTTGTAAGATATTTTAAGCAGGAAACGTGAGTTGAATGTAACAGAGACAGTTGCACTCACCGAGGAGTGCAGTGCGATCCTTCAAAACAAATCTCCTCCTAAGTTGAATGATCCTGGCAGTTTTTCAATTCCATGCAATATGGGTCGTCTATTTATTGATAAGGCTCTATGTGATTTAGGAGCTAGTGTAAGTGTGATGCCCTTATCAATTTGTAAGAAGCTTGACATGGGAGAACTTAAATTTACTAATGTTACTTTACATATGGCGGATAGAACTGTAAGATACCCTAAGGGTGTTTTAGAGGATGTACCTGTTACAGTAGGAAAATTTTTCATTCTTGTTGACTTTGTTGTCCTTGATATTGATGAGGATGCTAATATCCCCATCATTCTCGATAGACCTTTCTTACATACTGCAAGTTCCGTCATTGATGTTAAAAATGGAAGCTTAACTCTATCTGTAGGGGATGACAATGTGACATTTAATATTAATAATGCAATAAAAAACCCCATGATAGAGCAGTCATGTTATAGGATCGATATTATTGGTGAAATTGTTTTGGATGACATGACTCGATCCCTTACAAAGGATCCCCTAGAGGCCATTTTATGTTTGGATGCTAATGCAGGTGAAGGAGATTCGGAAATTGATGCTATAGGCCATGAATTGAACAATGAGAAGACGAATTTAGAGGAGAGCCAAAGGTATCAATCATTGCCTCAACAATCATATGCCATCAAAGAGGTAACACAGCCCAAAATGAAACCCCTTCCCCCTAATTTGAAATATGCTTTTCTAGATGATGCCGAGATGTATCCAGTTATAGTTAGCTCTAAACTTACTGATAGTCAACTTGAAAAGTTGCTTGCTATGCTTAAAACTCACAAAAAGGCTATTGGTTATACACTTGATGATCTAACTGGAATAAGTCCTGATTTTTGCATGCATAGAATTCATCTACAAGAAGGCCATAAGCCTTGTATACAGGGACAAAGGAGACTTAACCCTAACATGCACGAACTGGTGAAGAAAGAGGTTCTCAAACTTCTTGATGCAGGTATCATTTATGCTGTGCTAGATTCTCAATGGGTAAGTCCAGTGCAGGTAGCCCCTAAGAAGTGAGGAACAACTGTTGTGCGAAATGATAAAAATGAACTTATCCCTACTAGGGCTGTTACAGGTTGGCGAATGTGCATTGATTACCGGAAATTAAACGTTACCACCAAAAAGGATCATTTCCCTCTCCCCTTTATTGATCAAATGTTAGAAAGGCTAGCAACTAATAAACATTTTTGCTATCTAGATGGCTACTCTGGTTTCTTCCAAATACCTATCCATCCTGATGATCAATCAAAAACTACATTTACATGCCCCTGTGGCACTNTGCCCCTATGGCACTTTTGCTTACCGTAGAATGCCTTTTGGTCTATGTAATGCACCTGCTACCTTTCAAAGATGTATGATGGCTATATTTTCTGAGTTCATAGAGTCTAGCATGGAAGTCTTCATGGATGATTTTAGTGTCTATGGTACTGATTTTGATTCATGCTTGGCTAACCTAACTAAAGTGCTTAAAAGATGTGAACAGGTGAATTTGGTCCTCAATTGGGAGAAATGTCACTTTATGGTGACGGAAGGAATTGTCCTAGGACATCTAGTCTCTGAAAGAGGTATTGAAGTAGATAAAGCTAAAATCCAAGTTATTGAACAATTACCTCCACCAGTAAGTGTAAAAGGTGTTAGAAGCTTTCTAGGTCATGCAGGGTTTTACCGTAGATTCATCAAAGATTTTTCTAAAATTGCTAAACCCTTAACTCAACTGCTATTAAAAGATGTCGAGTTTAAATTCACCGATGAATGCCTTGAATCTTTTAATTTGATCATACAAGCACTAATCTCAGCACCAATCATTTAATCACCTGATTGGGAATTACCTTTTGAAATTATGTGTGATGCTAGTGACTATGCTGTAGGTGCCGTGTTAGGTCAGTGGAAAGACAAGATTTTGCATGCTATCTACTATGCTAGTAAGACTTTAGATCCAGCTCAAATTAACTATGCCACAACTAAAAAAGAACTGCTTGCTATAGTGTATGCTCTCGATAAATTTCGCTCTTATCTTATAGGTTGAAAAGTTATTATTTACACTGACCATGCAGCTTTAAAGTACTTGGAAAGAAAGAAGTAAAACTAAGGCTTATTAGGTGGATTTTTCTCCTTCAGGAGTTTGATCTAGAAATCCATGACAAGAAAGGTGCAGAGAATGTGGTTGCAAACCACCTATCTAGGATTCGATATGAAGATGGGGAGATTTCAACTCCTATTGATGACTCTTTTCCTGATGACCATCTTCTAGCTGTGATTTCTAACACTCCATGGTTTGCTGATAATGCTAATTATGTAGTTGGAGGAGTGCTACCTCCCGATCTTACTTTTGAGCAACGGAAAAAGTTTTTACATGATGTTAGGCATTATTTTTGGGATGACCCTAACTTGTTTCGTGAGTGTGCAGATGGCTTATATTGCAGGTGTGTACCAGATTGGGATGTCTATGGAGTTCTGCACCATTGCCACTCATCAACCTATGGAGGACATGCTGGGCCCGCCAAAACGATGTTTAAGGCATGAAATCTTAGATGCCTCAAACAGGTATTTTAAAAGTTGAAATCTTCGATGTTTGGGGTATTGATTATATGGGTCCATTCCCTTCTTCTAATGGTAATCGTTTTATATTGGTCGATGTGGATTATGTTTCCAAGTGGGTGGAAGCAATTGCTTCTCCCCATAGTGATGCTAACACTGTTTTAAGAATGTTTAAGCAGGTTATTTTTCCTAGGTTCGGAGTCCCTAGAGCTATCATCAGTGATGGGGGAACGCACTTTCATGAGAAAAGGTTGGATAAGTTGCTAGAGAAATACAGTGTTTACCACAGGACGGGATTGGCATATCACCCACAAATAAGTGGTCAAGTCGAGGTTTCAAACCGATAAATCAAGTCCATTCTAGAGAAGACGGTTGCGAAAATGAGAAAGGATTGGAGTAGCAAGCTTTATGATGCTCTATGGGCGTATAGAACACCGTTTAAAACTCCAATTGGCACTTCCCCATATAGATTGGTTTATGGAAAAGCGTGCCATCTTCCAGTAGATTTTGAATACAAAGCTTATTGGGCAATCAAGGAATTAAACATGGATGCTAAGCTTGCGGGTGAAAAAGGGTTGCTACAGTTGAATGAATTAGATGAATTTCGGCTAGGAGCATATGATAGTGCCAAATTTTATACAGAAAAGACGAAAAGATGGCACGATAAACGAATCATGAAAAGGGAGTTTCAAGTCGGTGATAAGGTTCTATTGTTTAAGTCAAGACTTCGATTATTCCCTGGAAAGCTGAAATCTAGATGGAGTGGCCCCTTTATAGTGATAAGTGTTAGGAAATTTGGCAATGTTGAAGTTCAAAGTGAAAAGGGTGAAATATTCAAGGTTAACGGTCAAAGGTTGAAGCCATACTATGAAGGAGATGTCATCGGTTTGGTTGAAGTCATCCAACTCGATGATCCTAAGACGCCTTGATCACTAATGCAGCCATGGTCAAGCTAGTGACCTTGAAAGAGCGCTCCTCGGGAGGCAACCCGAGCTTTCTATCCCTTCTTTTCTCTTTTTGCATGTTTTTGCGTGTTTTGTGTGCTTTCGTAGTTTAGTTTAGCTTAGTTTAATTTTTGTTTTGATTTTGTGAAGCCTAGCTAAGGGTCTAAGTGTTTAATGTTTAATTTGGGTAATTAAGGAGAGTTTAAGAGTTAAAACGTGCTTAAGTGATGATTAATAATAATAATATATAAGTTAATTCATTAATTAGGAGAAAAAAAAAAAGAAAAAAATCAGCAAAAATGACCTGCTGAGAGAACCTGCGGGCGCAGCGTTCAAACCCCCTATTCTTCTATGCGCCCGCATTATAGATCAGAGACTCTGCAGTTTCTTGCAGACTGCAGCTGTGGGCGCAGCCCTCACCCCCTTTTTCTTCGCTGCGGGTGCAGGGTGCTCCTGCGGACACCCGTTCGTTTTTTTTCTTTTTCTTCGCGTGGGGCTTCATAATTCTAACCGTGTTTTCTATTTCTTCGCCCGCCCCCCCCCCCCCCCAATTAATATTATTATACTTATATTATTATTATTATTATTATCATTATCATTATATCTTTTTATCATTAATATTATTTTTATTTTCATCTTTTAATTTCCTAAACTCTCAATCTATCTTCTTCTTCCTCTCTCACACCATTAAAACCCCAAAAACCTTCAACTTCAAATCACCATTACTCACTCCATACTACTCCAAATCACTTCAAATTTTAACACAACACTCCTCTCACTACTCTAAACAACATCTTGGAGTTAAAATTTGAAAAAAAAAATCACGAATTGCATAACCTGGGGTTCGAAAATTCGAATTCAATTTGGGTTTGAATTTTTGGTTGCTTCTTCAAATTTCTTACTCTATTCTCATCTATTAAGGTATAACTTCCTTTTTATCCAATTTCTATGAAGTTTTATGAAGTTTTCATGAATTTTCAATTTTTGGGTATTTTTATTACGAATTTAATTGATCACTCTAAACTTGATTGTTGTTGTCCATGAGTGTTTAATAGCTATTTTTATGCATCATAATCATGTTTGGAGTTTTTAATTATATGTACTTGGAAGTTTCTGTGCTTTATTGTAAAGTGAGATTTCCATGAAATTTTTGATGATTTCTCATGAAGTTGTTAATTAGGAGTGTTAACTAGTTAAATTCATGCTTAAAGTCTTTAGAATGCTTAAAATCATGCTTTGGATTACTTCATTGCTTACTTAGAATTCTAGCTTTGCTCATGAATTTTTACTAGAAACTTTCATATTGAACTTTATGCTTATAAAATGGTTAGTAGTTGCTACTTATCTTAACTAGTCATTCCTACTTGTTCTTAAAGTCTCATTGAAGTTGTTTGGATGTTTTTAAGGCATTAATTGTTAATGGTTGTGTTCATATAATGGTGGAAGTTAGCTTTTGGTGTTGCACTTGATGCTCTTTTATGAATATGAGCTTGGACATGTTGGTTTTGGAGGCATAGTATGCAAGTAATGCTTAAGTTTGAATGTTTTTGGTTGCTCTCTTGGCTTTAGTTGATTAGAACATTGTAGTTCTCATTGGTTTAGTTGCATTTACAAATGGGTCATGCCGAAATTTCCGCAGAATCTTGTTTGTAACTTTGATTGTATGATGACTACAATGCCTTGATTGTTTTCTTTGATCATGCTTCCACATCTCATTATTCTTTATGCTTTCATGATTGACTTGATTTTGGTTTCGTGACTTGCTTCAATGGAATGCTAATTTATGTCTTTCCTGCATATGTTTTGTAGGATCATGAGGAAATCAATCGGCAAATTACTTGGCGGAGGCCCCAAGAAGTCTCAGAAAACTGGGGCATCCTCTTCAGCTTCCAAGGGAAAGCAGCCATCATCGAAGCAAGTGACATGTGACAAGCTTGGTATCACCGATCAAGTGATGAGAATGGCTTACCGGATTGGATGGGGAAACTGGATCAACGGCCACTATGCCCGGTCCTGATGGAAAAACCCAGCAGGTCCCACACACATATTGAGAGCTCACCTTGGAGTTCCTATCCAGTTACCACTTTCATATTTCCCAGGAGACTCCTAGTGCTGAAAGAAAGACACACATCAACTTCACCATCTTCGGGCAGCACTATGAGATGGATGTTGATGAACTAAATGAGAGGTTTCTATGGAACCCTGAAAATGCAGTTTGGTCTACAACTGAGCATGAGTGGGGACCGTATTTTGAGGGAGCCTGGTGGGAGAGAATCACTGATGGCAGCTCCACCTTCACTTCTACCACCACCAAAACATCAGAGGTACAGCACCCTGCCCTTTGGTATTTCCTGAGGTTCGTGGTTTACTGCTTATTTTCTGGAGGAGAGTTAGGGCAAGTTTACCCTGATGAGATCAGACTATTATGGATGGTGACTGAGGGATATGCTAGACAACCTCTCCATTGTAACTTCGGGTTCTTTCTAGCCCGCCGGTTTGCTGAAATTGCAGAGGGGATTACTAACACCGGCACTATCTATATTGGTGGCATGATCACATGGTTGGCCCATACTCTAGGTCATACTGAGCAGATCCATCAGCTAAACCCGATCGAGGAAAACCCTACCTTGACACGACTGCCCTCAGAGCTGCTAACTTCCTCAGACATTATCAGAGAGGGCACAGAGAGAGGTTTGTTTGGTGTGTTCGGGAAATTTTATGGTGCTACCTACCTAATGCCTATGTTAGCCTCACCTACCAGGAGCACCCAGATGGCCAGAACCCTTAGAGAATCCCACCTGACAACATCCCACTACAGGAGAGGGGAGAGAAGAGGGTCGTGCAGATGGTCAACCTGATTTAGCAAGCAGGCGGTCAGGCCCAGCGTCCACAAGCTCCACCACGACCTGAGCCACCACGACATAGCTATGCTGGTCACTCCTCCTCCACATTCGACATGACTCCCCTGATGAACCGATTTGATGATATACATCTCTATAACCAGCAGCGGTTTGACATGATAGATCATTCACTTCGAGGACATCGTTCTGATGTTGATTTGCTACAGAGAGTCCAGTGGAGGGAGCACACGAGAAATGTTGTACCTGGGACGGTTTAGGGATTCCCGAACCATCCTAACTGGCCACCTACATACGATCCTAGCACTGAGCCCACCTCTTACCCCTAACGGCCGTTCTATGAGCAGTACTATCCTAGGTACTGGGGACCCGGTCAGTAGAGCTCGACTTCACCTCCTTCCTCTGCTTTGCATGGTTATTTGTCCCAGGACAGGACAAAATTTTGGTTTGGGGGAGGATTTATGTATTTTTGTACTTTTTTCCTTAGTTTTTTTCATTTTTGCTTCGTTTTCTTTATTTTTTTTTTCTTTTTCTTTTTCCTCTTATTTTTACCTTTTTCTTTGGAGATTGGTTTGTTTTTTTTCCTTTTCAGGATTTAATTCGAGCGGGATGTATTATTGATTCAGTACTGAGTTGGACTCCTGTTAGGAATTGATACGGGCTTGGTTAGATCATTCCAACCTCTCTTTTGTTTTGTTTTGTGTGCTTAGTTAGTTTTAACTGCTTTCTTAGTTTAGTTTTATTGCTTTCCTAGGACTGTTGCATGGTTTGTACCATTCATTAAGAATGGGAGTTTACATGTGACCAAAAAGATTGTACTGTTTTCTTAGGTTTAATTTTAGAGAGAATTGGCTTAATGGATTATTTGTGTCCAAGTTGAGTTTTACTGCTGGAATTGACTACTTCTGTACCCCTGTGCCTATTTTGAAAACTTTATGACTCTTCACTGCGGATGGATCCACATGTGTGATTTGTTGGCTATGACTTGAATTTGATTGTTTGATTTTCTTTTATTGGTCAACTCTTCTCAACCTTGCTTGGGTCTTGGACTTGAACCGGATTTGAGCCGCTTTTGAATATAAATTCATTCAGATTTTCCTT
This sequence comes from Suaeda aralocaspica, assembly GCA_016808085.1. Taxonomy (NCBI): domain Eukaryota; kingdom Viridiplantae; phylum Streptophyta; class Magnoliopsida; order Caryophyllales; family Amaranthaceae; genus Suaeda; species Suaeda aralocaspica. The sequence continues at coordinate 316,882 of PYUH01001033.1, forward strand.
TCATGTGTGCTTAGTTCCTGATGCAATTATGATCTTGGGTTTGACTTTGGATTCTAGTAACTTTAATTATGGATTTTGTGTATGTTGCGCATGATAAAAGGCTCTCATTTCTTCCCTTGAGCTTCAGAATTTCATTTCCCACATTTAAATTTTCCCTTGATCCCACGTTTTGAGCTTTTATCCCTTTCATTTGTATTTTAGCCACATTACAAGCCTACTAGCCTTGCTACATAATGCATTATATGCCCAAACTTGGTTTGGGGGAGTTGAAGTAGTTGTGATGTTGTTAAAATAGACTTTTGAAGGGTGTTCTGGATTGATTGTGAAATAGTGGAAAGGTTATTGATGAAAGTTAAATTATAAAGTTTCACATACAAGGCTCTGCATACCGGCCAATGTCTAGGCTATTGTAGTTAATTAAAAAGTCATATTTTGTTCATGGCCTAGTTATGTATGTGTGATGATTATGTTTATTGATTATTGAATTTTAAGCAAAAACAAATCATTAAGAGTCCTGAAACTATGTTTTATTATGCATGAAAAATAAAGTGAAAAAAAAATTTATGAAAGCTTAATAAAGTTGAGAAAAAAAAAAGATGAAATAAAAAGAAAGAGGTTTAAAGTTTGTGAAATAGTGGTTGATGATTGAATTATGAGAAGTATGGTGTTGATGTGAAAAATGAAGAAAAGTTTGGTTAGATTTGGTTGAATTGGATGATGGAGAATGTTGATGATTTTCCTCGATTTTATATGCGTATACCCCGCATTCCACCACATTATCCCAAATTTTTATCCTACCCACCACCCTAGCCACTAGGGGTGAAAGTTCGGTGTACGGTTTGGATTTTTAGCAAACTCCAAATCCAAACCATATTATTTCGGTTTATGAATTTCCACTACAATCCAAACCAATCTAAATTTAAGTCTAAACCAAACCAGACCAAAAATATTCAGTGTTTGGGTTTTGGATCCAAACCAAACCGAATTTCTAGTCATACTTAATTGTTTACCAGAAATCTAGAAAATTCGATCTTGAATCTTGGCATATTGCCTTACGTTCAAACTAGTTCAAAATTTATGTTCCACAATAACAAATTAGAAACAAAGAGAAGTTAAATATTAGGGCTACTAGTAGTAGTTTACATCATTCTTTAAAATAACACCAAGTTAGTTAGTTTAAAATTTCAATAATACTAGATAAGTGTTGAATCAATTGATTGAAGATCGATGTGTTAAGGAGTGAAAGAAATGACGCAAAAGAACAAGGACTGTAGAACAAATAATGAAAAAGAATAGTGACTTTGGGGGATTGAAGTATTTAGCTAGAGAAAGCAAAAGAAGGAATAAAGAATGAAATTAAAAAAGAAAGAACTACAAATGGCGAAAAATGAAGAACATAAGGAACATGGGATTTAAAGAGAGTCTAGAGGAGATTGAAATAGAGTCACTAACTCCATTTATTTTTTTAGGGTTTTATTCATTTTTGGGCCTTAAGCCCTTGATATAATTTAGGCTTTTATACGGTTTGGTGTGCGGTTTGGTGTACGGTTTGGAGTTCGGTTTCTAGTTCTCCACACCAACTCCAAACCGAACACCGAATTTTTAAAAAATTTCGCCCTTGCTTTTAGGCATTCATAAATCTTTAGGAAATTGTTCAACTCATACTCATGTGGAACGAACTTCTTCCTAAGTTCTCTCTTCAGTTTTCGCCAAGAACTAATTTTTGATCTCCCCTCTTTCCTTCGTTTTCTTTGTAATCCTTCATACCAAAGACTTGCATAGGAGGTGAGTTTTAATTCTGCAACTTTGAATGTTGTATGATCACCATACTCCTTATAATTAAAAACTCTTTCAGTCCTCCTAAGCCAGTCAAGGAAAACTTCAGGATCTAAACTGCCATTGAACTCGAGAACGTCCAACTTTAAGTTTCGATCGTCATCCTTCTGTTTGCTACGTTTTTTATGTCTTTTTCGATCATCTTCATCACTAGAACTTGTATAATCCATACGTCTAGGTTTGCGTGCATGTAATACCCCATATTTTCATATATTTTAAGGAGTTAATTTCGTATTTTATACGTATGTTTCTAGTGTTTTTATTGAGTAATTAAGTTCAATAAAAATATTAAAGAAATGAATTTTAATTAATTTTAATCATGTTATTATAAGTTTTATTGAATATTTTGAAAAGTTTCTAAAAATAGAATTTTTAGAATTTCCTATATTGTTTTAAAACATGGGCACAAAAGTAATTTCAAACATTAAGGGTATTTATGTAATTGCACCAAAACCTACTTTGGGCCTATAAATACCCCTTAAATCAAAAGGTTTCAGATTTAATTTGCAATCTAGTGAATCAGGATTTTTTTTAAAGGGTGTTTAGGATTTCTTAAGAAAAATAAAGAGAGGAAAAAAAACTCTACTTCGTTTCTCTCCCTTTCGCCGCCCCCTTCCCCGTTCGTCCCTCTTGTCGGAGGTCCGCCGCACGCGCCGCCGTACTGTCGGTTGCATCACCGCTGGCCATCTCCCTCTCCTCCCCTACTTTGGTAATTTCGAACCTCTTAAAGCAATTCTCTTTTCTTTTTAATTCAATCTTGCAAAATTCATGTTTATAATTATGTTTGATCATGTTTTTATGATTCTAATCATGTTTTATAAAGTTATGATGATGTTTATAGTATGAATTTATAAAGTTGATCATGAAATTTAAAATTACGGTTTATGAAATTCATGGTTTTATGGTTTTTAATGATTTAAGCTTCTATATTATGATCATGAAATATTGTAGTATCAATTTGTGATGATTTTATGAAGTTTAGATTTGTTATTAAGGGTTTTTAAGTTGTTTATAATCATGAAAACTAAGAGTAAAAATATTATGAACATGTTTTACTTCATGAAAAATTATTTTAAAGCATAGATTAGACGTATAATGATGATAATAGATTATAAAAGAGTTTTATGCCTGATTTATGATGTTTAGATGAGTTTTTATTGAGTTTTGAATAAATGTGGATACTAATGGCATTATTAATAAATCTTATATGTACTTGACATTCCACATCTATGGCATTATTAATTTATCATGTGTAATTAGAATGCTGAGATTATTTCTAATGTTGGCCAATAGTTAATAACGAAAGAAAGAAGTTAGTTAAGTTGAATAGTTAATTAATCAACAAGAAAGGTAGTTGTGAATTTTTATCCACATGATTATTAGAAGTTAATTAATGAGCAAATATTTTATGTATATGCAAGCCACTCACAGTTTAATGTGTGGTCAAGGAAAATATATAGTTAGCCACTTACAGTTAATGTGTGATAAAGGAAATTCAGTTTAATTAAAGGACACGTAAGATTATTTTTAGAATTACCTTAAATCTAAGATAATTAATATGGTTTTGTTTGATGTCATGCACGCTTTTATGTGTTGTTATATGTGAGTCATAACATTGTTAAACCTGTTAGTCACGTAAAGTGAAAGAAGATTCGCACCAAAACTCTTGGAACGTATATACCTTGAGTATGAACAATGGGGGAGTCGTATAGAACAGTGATCTATGACTTCTAATTGGCGTACAAGACGTTGTACTCTTTTATATTTTTAATGCGCTGGAATTCCGTCACTTTATGTGACATAGGTAATACCTTCATGGAGTTGCTCCCAAGTTGGTGCCTAATAGGGCGATTTTATAGGAAAGGATACCTGTTCGATGCAAAATCCAAAGCTTAAATATAATAAATAATTTTATTTGAGTTGAGTCTCTGTACAGGTGAAGAGTTGTCAACGGTAAAAAGTATATATGTCATACTTTTATTTTATTTTTAATATTAATCATGTTTTGCATAGTCTTTGGTATTTATGTACTCAGCTTTGCTGATTGTGTTTTTTGTGGGCATGGCTTTGTCTTTGACTTGGCCCTACGATGACCCACTTTTTGGTGAGTAGTTGTCTAGAGTAAGAGAAAGCTACAGGTACAAGTGGGCATAAGACAATCATGCTGGGCTAGAGTGAGAGTGCTTGCATCGTAGTTTTCTTAGTTTAATGCTTTTTGGACTTGTTACTTATTTATTATTTTGATGTTGAATTTCGCTTTGAAGTTTCAAGTTTATTTGGTTTTGAAGAGCCATTAAGATGGTTCCGAAGTGTAATACAGTTTTATTTTGGTTTTCTTTTGGTTTTGACTCGGTTAGTTTTAAGTTTATTTTAAGTTTTACTTTGAGTTTTGATTTGGTTTTGGTTTTAAAGACTTTCGATGTATTACTTTGATAAAAGCTTTAGCCGTTATCACGGTGGCGGTAATGCTTTGGTTTTTCCTAGTTGGTTAGGAGTTTTGATAATTATTATTCTTTATTTATATCATAATATTTTCCAGAATATCTAGAGAAAGAAGTTAGGAAATTTCGAGGTATTACATTGCACCCCTGTATGAACTTTCATCATCTTAGCTTGAATTGGATTCATCAGTTTCGTGTGTTTTCATGTTGTTTTTCGATCCTCCACTCACGAATTGCATGACCTCTTCAAGCATTGTGCGCAACTCCCTGATCTCATTGTCACGTTTGATTTCTTTAGCGTGTTCTAATGACAATCCTTTCTTGAAATTTGCAGGAATTCCCTCTCCATTACCTTTCATTGTATTTTATGGTTTAAGTGATTCACAGATTCAATAACACTTGAGAAGTATAGATCTCTCAACGAGAGCACCAAATTTGATGTGAAATTTTGTAAGATAAAATGTCACAAAGGGATAGAAACTAAACTCACAAATTTCTAAAGGCCTAACCACCAAAATTCACGAGTTTAGGTTCATTAATTAGTCTTTGAATAAAGTGTAAGCACCCTCAAAGAAACTAATCAATCTCCAAAAGAGTCTAAAAGAAAACTTCCACCAACTCACAAGAATTTCGAACTTTTTGTTTAAAAGTAAATAAAAGGAAACTTTGTATTCAATTCACCAAAACTTATTTGTTACAATTGTAATTGAGGATATTTATAGCTTATAGTACTCAACTAAATCCTAACAAACTCCTAAGCAAATCCTAATCCACCTAGAAACAAGTAGATTCGGACTCCTAAACAATTCACACGCCTGAAACAAATAAAACAAACAAACTACTCACATGTTGATCCACTTGCACAACTTAATCTTACAACTTGCATTTATTCCAACAAACTAGGATTTTTTTCTAACAACTTGACTAACTAAATAACAAGAAAAAAATCAAAAAAATCTTCACAAAATACATGTGCCAACCAAGTTTCCCTAAGCTCCAAAAATCGTTAAAAAAAATTACTCGCCACAAGCTTGTCCAATTTTACGCAATTTTCAAGAACTTCTTCCAATCTTGAAGAAAAAAATTTCAAGATCCAATCATTAAATCAAAAAAACTTCAAGAAAACATTCTTCATGTATTTTTGGATGATAATGATGATCAAGACACCACAAAAAACAAAAGACTCAATGCGTGAAATGAGAAAAACCCTAGCAATTACAGTGGGAAAAAACCGGTAGGCAAAACAAACCTGTGCTCCGTATTCCATCAATTCCTTTGCGTGCCACTATGTGTGTGTGACCATGCACACGCAAATCCAGACCCTAGATGCACCTATATGACTTGAATCTCCATATACGCAATTAATTCACACATGGTTGCCTCGTTACCAGCACTGACAAACAAACTTTCAAAGTTGCGATCCATATATGTATTGCCATTTACACTCTTATCATATACTTCGCAAGACTAATACTTAGTGCAACAATCATTCATACTCTGTTGGAGCATTGATTATTATTATTATGATATATGCTAATTGTGTTGGACATTTATACTCTTCTGGAGTATTTTATATAATCTTGGTACATATATATCGATTTTAGCAAACATAATCTCTTTAGGAGATCCATCAAATGTATCACTTTCTTTAATTTTGTCATTATCAATTATTGTTGCTCCATTCCTTTGTTAAATATTCTTGTCTCTAGAACAACTGAGCTGACACACTTCAGGCGTTCTATAGGTTCCTTAGCAAAATGACCTTCATGGTCCTTCTAGGACATCAATTCTAATAAGAGCATTTAAAATTGATATATGGTCAATAGCATTTATTCATATCCATCTTCAGGATGGTATCATTCTAAAATTTTGATTATATCATGTTGTTACCTCTAATAAATAGATTTATTCATATCCATCTTCAGGATGGTAGCATTTAAATAATTTTGACTATCTTTCTCCTCATAATCCTTGCACATGGTGATATGGGGGATAAAATTAATCCAACAACATTTAATCTCATATACCTTTTAAGCCATAAATTCTATTGGCAGTATCATGTAACATGTGAAGTAAATTATTCAAAGTTACTAAACTCGAACATGTTTTTCTTGCCCAATTATTCAATCATTATATTAAAAAATCCTCAAATTTATGGGCATAATGAATATATTCTTCAAATGAGTTTCTCACAATGTCATGATTAATATCTTACAACCATACAATTATTTCTTTCTAAAAGTGATTTATATAATTATGTTTACAATTCATATTAACTTTTAGATAAATTATAATCAAAGAAACATCATGCAAACACGCGTGTTATTCTTTTGAACATACAATTTCTCATTCACTTCCGGGAAATGTGTAAATCAAGTTATCAATACATCATTAACACTCACCTGGACTTTAGTACAAAGATTATCTGTCCAATAAACAATATATAAGCTATAGTTTAAAGCTTTTTTATATTTTCACATGACATTGTATGTATAAGCAATATATAATGTAGAAACTATTAGGATTTTTGTATGTCTTATACAATTTTTGTTTCTTCATGTCACGCTTTAGGGGTTGTGACCTTTTATAAATTTAAGGTACTAAAACAAAATTTAGAAGTCTTTGTCCCAAAATAAGGAGTATGCAATTATAGAGTATTAGCTTAACTTACAAGTCACTAATACTATGCTACTTGGTTTTCCAATTTCAAAGGAAATCTTGAATATCTCATATATATATATATAATATTCAATTGGTCTTCTTTTACTTGCTACATTAAGGTTTTTGACTCTATTTACAGTGTAACTTTGACTCACTTTGGTGATTAATGCATAAATAAAAACATAGTCGTATGTGATCTTGTTTGAATCGTCTCGTACATATATTTTCCAGAAATATAATTTCTCTAATTTTTTATTATACCAAACTCGACATATTAACTCTATAAGTTGCGTCTTAGGAGATGTGAAAAAGTGAATGTAGAGACAGAGGGAGTATTTATTATTGTCAATAATAGCTATAAGTTTTCAATCAACTCAATTTACAAAAATAGTTGAGGTTAACAATTTTATTCACGTGATCAATAAACTTTTGTGAGTTATGTGATCACACATATAGAAATACTGTCACCTATAAAAGTTCATGAAAAATCTTTATTTGAATGATTTTTTTTTCTTTCTTCTTTTTTTTTTTCAATTCCATGCATAAGAAATATCTTTGCATTTTTCTAATGGAAATTTGAACCTTTATCATGTCATATATGTACAGGTATTTATTCATAAGAATAAAAACATCACGTCCATACATACAAGTAATTTATGATCGGTTATTTACTCATCATTCTAATTATCCTACTTTATATACGTATAGAATCTAATGATACATATATATCACAAGCATATATATAATTAGTTACTAAAATAATGAGAATACAAATCACTTAATATAAGTGTACATAGATATATTACATCAAATATAATTGAATTCAACAACACTTCAATTCTATTAATAGAGTAAAGATAATATAGGTCATATCAATCAATCAATCAATCAATCACAACCTTAATCCCAAAAAATTGGGGTCGGCTTCATGAACCAAAATTAAACATTTCATGTGGTCATCCACATAAATCTTTCCTCCTCCATCGCCTGCGATCAAGAACCTCATTCTCTTGTAAATCTAAAAGCTTCATATCCTTTTTAACCCCTTCCCACCAAGTCATTTTCGGTCTTTCCCTATCTCGTTTGAGATTTCCATGATCCCACCCTTCCACTCGTCGCATCGGGGCTCTCTCAGGTCTTCGTCTCACATGTCCGAACCAACGCAAACGATTCTCCCTTAATTTGCTTGCTATGTCTGCAACCCCAACTTTTTGACGTATTACTTCATTTCTAATTCTATCCCTTAGATTGTTCCCGCACATCCATCTCAACATCCGCATCTCCGTAACTCCTATTTTTTGAATGTGCTGCTTCTTGTAAGCCCAACATTCTGTATTGTAGAGCAACACTGGTCTTATCACAATCCGGTAGAATTTCCCCTTTAATTTTAACGGGATATTTTTGTCACATAACACTCCCGTAGCTGCTCTCCGTTTAAGCCACCCAGATTTAATCATATGTGTCACATCTTGATCAATATCACCATTCTTTTGGATAAATGACCCGAGATATTTAAAACATTCCCCATATCTAGGGCTTTTCTATCCAACCTTACCACTACATCACTTACCCCCCTCTTAGTCCCAAAGAGGCCTTCCATATATTCCGTCTTACTTCGACTTAGCTTAAACCTTCTAGACTCCAACCTTTGTCTCCATTGCTCTAACTTGGCATTAACTCCCTCTTTAGTTTCATCCACTAATACGATATCATCCGCAAACAACATACACTATAGTACCTCATCTTGGATTGACCTTGCTACTTCATCCATAACTATTGCAAAAGGAAAAGGGCTTAACGCTGACCCTTGGTCCAACCCAATTGTGATAGGAAAGTCTTTAGTCAACCCACCACAAGTCCTAACATTTGTGGACACCTCCCGATACATGTCCTTAACCAGGTCAATATACCTTCGTGGTATACCTTTCTTTATCATTGCCCACCAAAGAACATCTCTTGGCACCTTGTCATAAGCCTTCTCTAGATCAATAAAAACCATATGGAGGTCCTTCTTCTGTGCCCTATAAAACTCCATCATTTGCCTTAACAAATGAATTGCTTCTATAGTGGACCTCCCAGGAATAAAACCATATTGTTTTTCATAAATGCTTTTGCATGCCCTCAACCTATTTTCTATCACCCTCTCCCACAACTTCATAGTGTGACTCATAAGCTTGATCCCTCAATAGTTATAACAATCTTGGGCGCCTCCTTTGTTCTTGTAAACTGGGACCACAATGCTCTTTCGCCAATCTTGTGGGATCCTCAAAGTCTTCCAGACCTTGTTAAATAAATCTGTTAGCCAATCAATACCCACCTTACCCAAACACCTCCACTGGTATACCATCAGGACCAACTGCTTTCTTTGGTTTCATCTTTTTCAAAGCAGTCTCCACCTCTACCCTTCTAATCCTCCGCACATATTCCATGTTAATTTCCTCCTCATCCACTACCGTATCTCCTGTGACCTCTCGTTGACTGCCATTAAACAATTCATCAAAGTACTCCTGCCACCTGTCTTTTATGTCTTCGTCTTGAACCAAAACCTTATGGTTCTTATCTTTGACACACTTTACCAAGCCAATAGCCTTCCTTGCCTCTTGTCTTCTCTTTGCCATTCTGTAGATTTCTTTTTCTCCCTCTTTAAAGTCTAACCTTTCATAAACCTCCTGAAAAACCTTTTCTTTCGCTTTCCGCACAGCTACCTTTGCCTTACATTTAGCCTCCTTATACTTTGCGAAGGTTTCCTCGGTCCTACATTTTCCCAATGCAAGATAACAATCCCTTTTGTGTTTTACCGCTGCTTTCACTTCCTCATTCCACCAAGAAGTATCCTTATGCATCATACTCTTTCCCCTTGATTTCCCCAAGACCTCCTTGGCCACTTTAAGGAAACAGCTCTTCATCTATGACCAACTACCTCTGGATCTGCCTCTTTATCCCAATTCGCCTCCTTGATCACTTTCTCTGTGAAATCCTTAGCATTTGCATCCCTCAAGGTCCACCATCTTATCCTTGGCTTCCCTTTACTACATTTATTCTTCCCACTCTCTTTTAAAGGGATAGTTATCACCAATAGCCGGTGTTGGGTAACCACACTCTCTCCTGGGATGACTTTGCAATCTATGCAACTTTGTCTATCCTCCCTCCTTGTGAGTAGAAGTCTATTTGAGTTGCATTTGCTCCACTACGAAAAGTTATCAAGTGGGAATCTCGCTTCCTAAACCAAGTATTAGCCAAAATTAAGTCGTACAAGTGAGTAAAATCCAATATGGTCTCTCTGTGATCGTCTCTCTGCCCATGAACAATCTCAAAACCATCCCGACGGTCCCCAACATGCCCATTCAAGTCACCTCCAATATATAACTTTTCCGTGTGAGGGACACCTTGGACCACCTCATCAAAATCCTCCCAAAAATGTTGTTTCTCCTCCGCACTTAGCCCAACTTGGGGAGCATAGGCACTGATAACATTTACAATCTCATTACCCACAACAACTTCACCCTTATCAACCTATCGCTCTTCCAATAAGTCGAGATTACCTCATGCGAAAGCCGTTCATCAAGGACTACACCTACTCCATTCCTAACTCCATCACCATGATTCTTGTCTTGTCCAGCATACAACACCTTATACCCCAAGATCAAGCACCGAGCCCCCTGTCCTGTCCACCTTGTCTCTTGAAGGCACAAGATGTTTACTCGCCTTCTCTTCATTACCTCCACCACTTCTGCTAATTTCGCTGTTAGAAACCCCACATTCCAAGAACTAACCCGTAAACCAACAATAGACCCCTTCCTCCTACGCTCTCTTGCACCACTTACAATCGTGTGTTCATTTGACATCACCCTCTGACGATGTGGCGCGTTGCTTCGGGGCGACGACCTAGCAACCCTTACATATTTATCACTACACTCGGGCCTGGGAAGTGCAGCACGTCGCCGAGTAGGGAACGCCCCAATTGCATGCCCTTACTTATTTGACACCACATTCGGGCAATGTGACGCGTCGCTTCGGGGCGACGACCTAGCAACCCTTGCATTTTATCACTACACCCGGGTCTGGGAAGTGCAGCGCGTCGCTAAGTAGGGAACGCCCCCACAAAATCATCATTTTGGTTCATATCATAAGATGTGACTACATTTCACTTTGGCTGTCACCGACCTACCACAACCCTCCTCCTTGAGTCATAATAATATCAATTAAATGATCATATGGAGCATCAAATATTAACATGACAAAGACACTAAGTGAACGCTAATAATTAGACCATATTTAATAGTTTAATCACAAAAAGTTGAGTGTCAAAGTATCCAATAAGCCTAATAACAACTTTTATTAAAATAAAATGGCTAAATAATAAATCTTGAGAGTGTATATCGAGTAAAACTAATTCCAGCAGAAACAACATCAAGTTTAATTATCAAAAGTAATATAAACTAAGATCAGACTAATATACTAGTACAAAACGATAATAAGAGAGATGGCGTATGAACTCTTTAGTTTATGACTAATCAAATGCTTCATATGTTTAACCGAATTAATATTACAATCACAAATTCTGTAAAATAAAAATTTAGAGTTACCGAAGTCACCGAAAATTATACTCATCTACGTTAATATCATGACATGTCTAATAAAAATATCAATGACTATAACGTGGATTAATTAGAGGGCGTGTCTTGTGTGCAGCAGGTCGCACCGTTAAATAATGGTGCAACTATGTATGTGAAAATCGTCTTTTTATTATGGGTTTTACTGCAATGGTTACTTGGTAGAATAATAATGGTTACATACTTGAATAATGATGGTTACTTATTTGAACAACGATGGTTACTCATGTTATAAACTTATTTAAACAACTTTTTACTTATGTGAATTGCAATGGTTTTTAATTATTTGAATTGTATGAATTACTTATTTGAAATTTGAATAATTAGTGATGATTACTTTTTACAAATATAGAGCTTATTATAAATTAAGGTTTTGAAATCAAGTTTTACTTATAGGTTACTTTTTTAAAAATTCGTGGTTAATAGTTGAAAGTGTAATTGGTTACTAAATAATAAAGTGATGGTGAATCATTAGTAATACTCATGTTAATTACTAATAGTATTATACATGGTTACTTATTTGAATATTGATAGTTACTTGACTAAGCAATGATGATTACTTAACTACTTATTAAGTTGAGGTTACTTATTATTAAAATCGCGGTTACATAATTGAACGATGATAGTTACGTTTTAGATGAGTTATGGTTACTTATGGATAATTATGATTTACTTGTTAGTAATACTATGGTTACATGTAATGAGTAATGGTGGTTACTTTTTAGAAGCGTTATGGTTACCAATTAGTAATTGTATTGAGGTTACTTGTTATTAACGTTGTGTTTACTTATCAGAATAAAGATGATTACATATTCTAATTGCAGACACAGTGGTTACTTACTTTAATAATATTGGTTACTCTTTTGAAATATGAATATAAACCTTACAAATTTAAGAATAATGTTACTTATAAGAAATCTAATAGCATAAGAATCTTAATTCTACAATAAACTAAGAACTTGTATTAAAAAGTTGAATTAAATAATAAAGATTTAATTAAGACACTAAAATATTTTGAAATCACATTAAACATCAAACATTTAATATAGTTGAAGTGAAGAATCAAGTTGTAGTTGCTAGATTCATTCACAAACTCCAATTGACCAGTTGAATTAGCATAAAAAGGAAGAAGAAAAGAGGAAGAAGAAAAGAGGAAGAAGAAAGAGAGAAGAAAGAAGAACGCAAATGAGAGGGAGAAACGGCAGCGGCGACGACTCCGACGGTGGCTAGGTTTCTCTAAAACCCTAGAATTTGGGGGTGCCGCACCATTTGATAACCGTGAGGCCTGTTGCATATGAGACTAAACCTTAATTAGATTAAACACTTCAGGTTGATAATTTGATATATATAAATGAATATCCATAAAATAAGATTTTAAGTGTTATGAAATGTATAGGTAACGACCACATCTAAAATATTGAGTCTTAAAAAGAATACCTAAAAGCTCAAGTTGACTATAGAATATGCTTGCAATGTAACTCTCCATACATAATAATTACTTGTAGTATAATATTTTACTCAATTAAGAACAAATATGCAAATTAATACTTATTATGATAACATAAGAAGATAGACATAATCAGAATTCAAAGTTTATACTGAAAGGACATTGCTCTATGGAGGATGAAACACGCATAAGAAATAAAATTCTTCCGATCGTATTTCGTAATTAAACTTTATACCCACCATCTATTAATCTATATTGTACCCATTTACATATGTTAAGAAAAGTTAAACTAACATTTCTATAAATTATTTGATTATGAAATAAGTTAATAATAAAAGAAATTTCATATTAGAAGCCATGAGCATAACAAACACAAACCAAGATGAGCAACGGGGTCAAGTACATTAACGTGTTATACTTCGTATAATCGTATATGATAGTAGTACCAACCCATAATATTTTACATTAGCAATTCATCCACATATACTCCATAATATTTTGTGCAACCATTATTATGAAAGTAATATAATGATATTAACAAACCTTTTGCAAGAATAATGTGAATGATTGTATCATATTCGGGTCGAGATTCGTGCTGATGACGTGTTATAAAATAAAAGTAAAGAAAAAAAAATAGAAGATTTTGTAGAGAATAATCTTTATTGTATTGCATATATTTTACATCAACCAGTCCCCCTTCACATGAATGACGTCTCAAAAATTTTAAGAAGTGTAAAGTCATAGGAGTTACAATATTGTAAAGTCATATTAGATTGTGCCGGTACAAAAGCACTGGATTATTTAAAAAATTACGAAAAGTTAGTAACTTATAATTTAGTTTAAAATCTCATAGGTCATAGTTGTAAGTCTGTAATTGATACGGTTTAATAATGTTGCATTGAAGGTGTCTTGATTTTTTTTTAATTGTTGTAGTTTACATTTTTTTATTTATGTTTAACTAATTTTTATTTTTTTTGTATTACTAACACTGTAGTGGAAGTGTTTTTTTAAGATAATTATTGATTTATTAGGATAATAATGTGGAGTAGCTATTATTATTTTTTTAATGCACATAATTTTAGTATTAGAGGTTTGGACATCCACCCTAATTTATAATAAGATGAGTTAGAGGGATACGTGACGGACATCCACCCTAATATTAGTAATTTATAACACTCAAATTCAACTAAGGTGGTCTGTTTTTTCATTTTCTGCGCTACCTTATGACAATCTCTGCGTCCATGAGAAGGCTCAGATTCCATCACAAACAATTTTATTCTTTCTTTTCAACATTCACTTCACCTCCTTCTCTTTCCCTTCAAATCCCCTTTTCTACTACAACTAATCCTTATTTAAACACACTCTCATTCTTTCAGGCATTTCGTCAAACACCTTCACTACCCTCTCATTCACTTCTCCATTCACAGTTATTCACCACTTTCCAATCATCTTCACCGCAATCTTCTTACCATCCAATTGATTTCAGCGATATTACAAGCAAAAGCAATCAAAATGACGACACGGGCATTCTTAAAGTCGTTCAACTACTACAGAATACCAAAGGTTACACCTCCAAGAAAGAGGCAATTAGTTTTGTTGCTGATTCTGGTATTACCCCTGATGCTAAACTTGTTTATTTAGCTATTTGGGAGTTGAGGAATGATTGGGAATTGGCTTTATTGGCATTTGAATTGAACCAAAAATGGGGTTTTATTTGTGGGAAAATATTGGGGTTGGTTGTTTGGGTATTGGGTACTCATCAGAAGTTTGACATTGCTTGGGGTTTGATTCATGATATGCATCAATTCGTCGATACTCGACAAGCAATGCTTGCAATCATTGATAGGTGAGATTAGTGCTTTAATTCATATATATTTGCTAGCAGTTTGCTTTTTTGAAGAATTAGATTGTGTCTAACGCCAATTTATGTACGTTTAGGTTCATTTTGCGCATTGGTTTGTTATGTTTTTTGCCTATTCTTTTAAATGTGCTTTATTCAAATGTAAAATTTGCCATGCTAGAGAACCAAGTGATTGCTTACATTATGCTATGTGGTAGTGCTTTTAACTCTGAGGTCTCATATGTTGGATGAGTTCACCTGTTATATCATTGGATTTGACTGCTAAATACTAGTTTTGTTTTGAATGGTTTCAAATTGTAACCGCTTGTGAGTTACTGTGCAGTAGAGCATGAAATTTGAGCCTTAAGGAACACTTATAATCTTTGATTTCTAGAATATTTTCTTTGGTTTGCAATCTTTTTTCTACTCCATCTTTCTTTCAAATATTGCATTGATTTCTGTTTGGTAGCCCCCTCCTTTGAGGACAAACAAGCCTTTCACTTTGGTAGAAAGTCAGATAAATGGTTTGCCAATGTTTTACAAACCATGGAATGCAACTTTGGTATTGCTTTTGCATAATGTTAATGGAATTGCTACTGAATACATTAGTCACACAATGTTGGGATTCTTGACAATAACAAGACCTTCAATGCACATGTTTTTTAATGATATCTACTTACATCTCCAAATATTCAATGTGATGCAAATGTTAACAAATGATATGCCCCAATTGATTTAGGATAACAAGTCTTGAAAAAAGACAATTAACTTGATAATCTATGTAATTAATGCTCAAGTAGTGCAAGAGACATCAAAATGGAAATGTGTATTTGATGGTAATTTCGGGTAATTCTTTGTTTTAAAAGGGCGCAAAGGGTCTTTGTAGCCTAGGTGGATGGTGTAAGGAGAAGGAGCATACCTTTTGGATATGAGGTACACTTGAAGTGACAATATCCAAAGATATCATTTCCAAAGCTTATTTTTATACTAAACGCAACACAATAATTATATTATAAGTGCATAAATGACAAACAGAGGCATATGTTCTTACCAAATTACTGCTAAAACGCAAAAGCACATAATAGAAATGCATGCATACTTTCCAAAGCCCATTGGTACTCAAAACAATTTAATGATTAGATTATAAATACATATATGACAAAAGGAGGCATAACTTGTTACTAAATTACCGCAAGGTGAAAGCACATAAAGAAAAGTCAAAAATCCACAATAAGATTAATGTAGAAAGAAAGCATTAGTGTACTCGCTGTTTTTGAAATCTAATAAGATTCTTAACTTTTCCCAAAAAAAAAAAAACAATATAATATATGTTAAGTTTTTCCAAAAGTGAAACACAAGCAAGATTCTTTACCAGTCTTGCTTACCAATTCTCTCAACAATGGTCCAATTGTTCTATTTGTAACCTTTGTTTGTCCGTTAGTTTGTGGGTGATGAGAGGTGCTAAATAAGAGCTTAGTACCTACCAATTTCCATAAACCTTTCCAAAAGTAGCTCAAAAACTTACTATCTCTATCAGAAACGATCGTTTTTGGTATGCCATGTAACCTAACAATCTCCTTGAAGTATAGAGAAGCCACGCCAATTGCATCTTCAGTTTTATGACAAGCTATGAAGTGCGCCATCTTAGAAAACCTATCAACCACCACCATGATTGAATCCTTGCCTCTCTGTGTTCTAGGTAAGGCCACAATGAAATCCATGCTGACGTCTTCCCAAGGTCTTTGTGGCACTGGAAGTGGAGTATACAAACCCTTGTGAAACGTGCTCTTGGCTCTTTGACAAGTACCACAACGAGCAAGAATAGCATGTACATCACCAACCATCCTTGGCCAATAAAAATGTTCTTGCAACAATTCAACAGTTTTGTTTATGCCAAAGTGTCCAGCTAGTCCTCCCCCATGAGCTTCTCTTACCAATAGTTCACGAATTGCACACTTAGGTATGCAAAGTTTGTTTCCCTTGAATAAGAAACCTTCCACAATATTGTAATGGCTACTTGGATTTTGCGCACACTGGTGAAAAATGTCTCCAAAGTCCGAATCCTTCTCATAATATTCCTTGATGATTTCGAACCCTAAAACTCTAGAATCCACCATTGCAATCAAATTATGTCTCCTTGAAAGAGCATCCGCCACAACATTAGCCTTGCCTGCCTTATATTTTGCAGAGAAAGTAAAGGATTGTAAGAACTCAACCCACTTTGCGTGCCTTGCATTCAACTTTTGTTGGCTATTGATATGTCTCAATGAATCATTATCAGAATGAAGAACAAAAGGTTGTGGACGCAAATAGTGACTCCAATGATCCAATGCCTTGATCATGGCATAGAACTCCTTGTCATATGTGGAATAGTTCAACTTTCCTCCACTCAACTTTTCACTAAAATAAGATACTGGCCTTCCTCCTTGTATGAGAACTGCGCCAATCCCTGTACCACTTGCATCACACTCAACTTCAAAAGGCTTAGTGAAATCAGGCAATGCTAGAATAGGTGCGTTACACATCTTGTCCTTCACCAATTCAAAGGCTTGTTGCGCTTGTCTAGTCCACTCAAACTTCCCTTGTTTCGTACATTCAGTTATAGGACTCATAACAGTGCTAAAATTTCGAATGAATCTCCTATAGAATGATGCTAAGCCATGGAAAGATCTCATTTGAGTAACTGTTGTTGGAACTGGCCATGATGCTATAGCTTCAACTTTCTGTGGATCTACCTTGATACCCTCATGTGAAACAATGTAGCCTAGAAAGCTAATCTCCTTTTGCATGAAATCACACTTCTCTAGCTTCCCATAGAGCTTTTGTTTCCTTAAAGTCTCAAACACTTGGCGCAAATGACCCATGTGTTCATCTTCGTTTTTGCTATACACCAATATGTCATCAAGGTAAACTACAACAAATTTACCAATGAAAGGACGTAATACCTCATTCATAAGTCTCATGAAAGTGCTAGGTGCATTCGTCAATCCAAAAGGCATGACCATCCATTCATACAACCCATGTTTGGTCTTGAAAGCAGTTTTCCATTCATCCCCTTCCCTCATACGTATTTGGTGATAACCACTACGTAAATCCACCTTTGAAAATAGCTTGGAACCACTCAATTCATCTAAGAGATCATCCAATCTAGGGATAGGAAACCTATACTTCACTGTGATGTGATTCACAGCTCTACTATCAATGCACATACGCCATGTTCCATCCTTCTTTGGAACCAACAACGTGGGAACTGCGCAAGGGCTCATGCTCTCCCTCACATATCCTCGTTCCATCAACTCGTCAATTTGTCTCTGTAACTCTTTTGTCTCCTCGAGGTTGCATCTATAAGGAGGCTTGTTTGGGATAGGAGCTCCAGGGATTAAATCAATTTGATGTTCAATACCTCTTATTGGGGGTAATCCTTGAGGCAAATCTGCCGGAAACACATCCTCAAAATCACGAAGTAAGGCTCGTAATTTTGGGTGTTCAACTTCGTCAAAAGTCTTCACTTCCTTGGCTAGAAGTAGATACGCCACATTTTGATCAATCATAACCCTTTCAAATTGTTTTCTAGTGGCAAATAACACCTTGTTGTCAACCTTGGTCGCCTCCTTGTGCCGTTTTCTGAGTTCACTAGGCGCAAGTGGAAACAAAGCCTTGGTCTTGCCATCCTTGACGACCTTGTATACGTTAGTCTTACCATCATGCACAGTTTTTCGATCAAATTGCCAAGGTCTACCCAACAATATATCACACGCATCCATAGGCACAATATCACACAATACTTCATCATGATAGTTGCCAATTGCAAAATTAATCAAGGCTTGCTTACGGACCCTAACTTCATTGATATCATCTAACCACTTAAGTTTGTATGGTTTAGGGTGTCTCGTTGTTTTTAATTGCAACTTGTCCGTCAACTTTGATGATATAACATTAGCACAACTACCACCATCTATAATGAGGTTGCATTTAGTATCGTTTACCCTGCAGCGAGTGTGAAAGATGTTTTCACGCTGATCCTCATCTACGGATTTTGAGTGCAATACCCTTCTAAGGACCAAATTGTTCTCATAAGGCTTCCCCTCTTGTTCCTCGTCACTTTCTGGGTGGCATTCTTCCATGTCACTCCCTTCTTCCTCAAGATTGTTATCCTCAAGGGCATCAATCTCTTGGATTTCACGAATTGTCAAAGTTCTCAAGGTTGGACAATCCTTTTTGTAGTGACCATAACCCTTGCACTTGAAACAAGTCACCTTAGGAACACCATCCTCCAAAGTTTCGGTCCTTTTGCCTTTATCCATACTAGAAGTTACGTTCTTCTTAGGTTCAGCCTTAGATTCATTAATTGATGAAGCACTAGAAGTCTTGAAGCTTTGATATGGCCTTGTGGTTGGTTTAGACACCCCACGCTTCCTTTGTTTTTCTAAGATCACCGCCGTTTTACTCACTTCATCAAAAGATAGATTTGGTTGCAATTCTATCTTGTCACGAATATCTAGATTTAAACCTCCAATGAAACGAGCAATCCTTTGTTCCTCCCTTTCTTCAATCTCACATTGCATAGTTAGCTTTTCAAAGTCGGCAATATAATCCTCCATGGTCTTCGTACCTTGTTTCAATGTAGCCAACTTAATGTATAAATCTTGTTGATAATTTGAAGGAACGAATCTTTTCCTTAGGATCTTCTTAAGTTTCTCCCAAGTTTCAATCTTGCTCTTGCCTTCACGTTGCCTATTCTTCTTAACTCCATTAAACCACATGGACGCATACTTAGACAACTTAGCCACGGCAATTTTATACTTCTTCTCCTCGTTGGTGCCTTTGAACTCAAAGTACCGTTCTAATGCAAGCTCCCATTCAAGGTAGGCCTCAACGTCACCTTGGTCATCAAAATCCCCAACTTCGAACTTCAAACCACGATCATCATCTGGGGANCACGATCATCATCTGGGGGTCTAAGGTTACCCCTCATACGAATCACTTCAGTAGATAATCCTAGGAACAAATCTTGAAGTTTTTTTGTTTGTTCCGCAAGTTGATTGAAAAGTTCGACGTTCACCGTCTCTTTTGACGAACTTCCTTCACTAGCCATGGGTTAAGATTGCAGCTCTGATACCACTTGATCTATATCTTAAGTCTAAACTAAGTGCTCGGACTCAAGATAGATTGATAGGGTAGAAAAACGTAGCAAAGGAATACTCACAATGCCTCGTAATTCTGGAAATCCTAGCTTTAGATAGGAACACTCACAATCTAAACTCTAGGGCGTTTTATTGTTTATGTGAACACTCAACACAAACACTAAAACAATGTTGAATAATTGAAGCTTTTAACTCTCAAAATTATTCGGAAAACCTTGAAGAATTTCGTGCAAAATCTCACACAAAATCACTCGTAAAACACAATGTGTATTTGTTTGTAAAACTTGTAATCTGTCTTTTATTATTGAAAACAATCGAGTATTTATAACAATATGACTACTAGATATTCTAATCTAACCAACTAATCCTAGACTTTAGCCCCAAGCCAAGTAAATCTAGGAAAACAAGGAAAATATCCTAACAAACACGGAAATACTATCTTAACCGACCTAGTTTTGGATCCCTAAAAGATATGCCGGAATCTTGTTCCTTTTCCGACCAAATTCCGAAATCCAACCTAAGGAACGAACTACAATTTGACTAAACAAAGTTGACTTGGTCAAACAACAAAGAAAACACGGACAACCAAGTTGCCCAACACGCTTGTTCACACGCCAAATCACCGCCATACTCAATAAGGTGTTTTTGCGCAATTTTGAAGGACTTCCATTTTCAAGAACTTCAAGAAACCTTTGAAGCTTCAATCTTTTTTCCAAGAAACCTCCATTTTTGTGTTTCCCATGCTTGATTCCATTAACCATGATCATAAAGACTCACTAAGAAATTCACAAAACATCACAAAACACCATATGGGAAAACCCTACCAAGTGGAGTGGGAAAAAACCCATAGGCTCAACAACAAATCTACCTTTAGCTAAACTAACGTCCCTAATGGCCTTAGACCATTATCCAAGCATTATTAAATTTAGGCAACAATGACCATGAGCCAAGCCAAGACCATGGAACCCTAATCCACGCATACCATGAATCTCAAAACGACTCAATATTAGCTCTTCGTCTTCAATGCTTGAATCTGCTTCCTGATCACCAAAATTAATGTGGGGTCAACTAGACATGAATCAATATGAGTCACAAAAGTCATTTGCAGAAATCCTTTTTCTCGAATCTTTCCTATTTGACACTAAATTTTCTTCAATCACCAACACCCTCATATCTCCACTCACAATCTTCATCCAAGTGTGCTTTGGTCTTCCTCTACCTCATCTTCATCCCTCTTGTTGCCACCCTTCCAACCTCCTTACCGGAGCATTAATCGGTCTCCATTTTATGTGACCATACCATCTTAGCTGATTCTCTCCATTTAATCTTCAATAAAAACAACCCCCAACTTCCTCCTAATTACCCCATTTCTTATTTTGTCCTTTCTTGTATGCCCACACATCCAACGTATCATACACATATCTGCCACACTCACCTTATGGCGGCGATAGTACTTCAAAGCTCAACGTTCGGTCCCGTAAAGCTATGTTGCTCTGATGGGTGTGGTAAAAATTTTCCTTCAATTTGTTGGGCATACCCCGGTCACATAAAAAACCAAAAGCTCCTTTCCATTTCAACCAACCCGATTTGATCCTACGGTCCACATCTCTGTCCAATTCGCCATCCTTTTGGATAATGAATCCTAAGTAACGAAAGAAATCAGAACATTGGACACCCTTTCCATCTAAACTGATTGAGCTTGTCGTCGTGTTCTTTGTCCCATTGAATACACACTCCATGAAGTGAATGAAGCAAGTATTTTAAAACATGGTCAAAGGGAAAGCAGAAAGCCTGTGGTCGATGCTGAATAGTTGCTATATATTATAATGATTATGTTATGTTTGATACCAGCCACAGATCAGATGTATTTTATAGAAAGAGGGTCATTTGAGATAAATTATTTCAGAAACTCAATGAGCCTTTAACCTGCTTTTCAATGGAGCCAACTCTTTTTAACTTTGGGAAAACAATAATCACTATTGTGGTTTTATATATAACCAAAAGGTAAACATGAACCTGTTTGACTTGTTTAAGTTTACATTTTTTTCTCGCGAATATGATTCAATTAACTTGGTGCTTTCTGCTATGCTCGATTTAGTTGGAATTATTTGGAGCTAATTCCTATTGTTGACCACTTGCATCTATATATGAGTCTATGACAACCTTAGTTTCTAATAAGATCCTCACTGCTTCTGTTCCTGTACTCGAGGCTTATAAATCTATTTTCTTGATCCAGATATGCAGCAGCCAATAATCATGAGAAGGCCATTAAAACATTTCATTTTATGGAGAAGCTGACAATACGTCCAGATCAAAATACATTTTATATTGTCATTAGTGCCCTATGCAGATATGGATATATTGAAGAGGCAGAGGAATTCATGCTAATGAATAAGAAACTATTTCCTTTAGCAACTGCGGGCTTTAATATCATTCTTCATGGCTGGTGTGATCTTTCTGTTGATGTCATTGAAGCCAAGAGAGTTTGGAGGGAGATGGGGGCTAATTGTATTACACCAGATGCAATGTCTTACACGCACATGATATCCTGTTTCTCTAGGGTTGGAAATCTTTTTGATTCCCTGAGGCTCTATGATGAAATGAAGAAAAGAGGCTGGATCCCTAGCCTTGATGTCTATAAGTCATTGATATATGTTATGGCTCATGAAAATTGTTTGAGTGAAGCTCGCAAAATTCTAGATAAAATCACAGAGGCAGGTTTTCAACCAGATTCCAAGTCTTATAATTGCTTGATATGTCTTTTATGTGAATCTGGAAAATTCACGGAGGCTAGAGAGCTTCTGACCATTATGACACAGAAGGGTACCCAACCAACAATTGAGACATATCAAGCATTCTTGAAAAGTGCAAATTTGGAAGATACTTTTGAAATATTGAGTCAGATGAAGAAAGATAAGGTTGGCCCTGACAATTGTACGTTTCTACTGATTTTTAATAGGTTCTTTGAATCAAGAGAACCTGAAAATGCATTAAAGATTTGGGTGGAAATGAGACATATTGGAGTGGTTCCTGAATTAGAACACTACAAGTCTGTAATTAATGGCTTGGTAAATTGTGGCTGTCTACTCAAGGCTAAGGAGTTGCACACTGAGATGCTTTCTAATGGATTTGTAGATGATCCAAAGCTCCAGAAATTATTACAAGGACCAGAACAAATTAAACACCATAAAAATGTTAGGTCTACAAACTTCATGAGAACTAGTAGATCAAAACCCTCATATAAATCCTGTAATAGGCCATGTATGGGAAGGAAAAAAGCAAGGTATTAAAGCTTAAAGAAGCGAAGTAATGGACCTTCTGTGTAGTTATGAAGCCATGCATATTGGACGACCTACTATAGCATGAGACAACAATAATTATACCTGCAATTCTGCAATTTAAGTATTCCTTTGACAAAGATGAGTAAAATAACTGAGTCTGCCTCCGTGACTAAATACTAAATATGGTGTGACAAACTTGAGTACAATACTTATGTTCTGAAGGGTTGCCTAAACACAGTCTCGACTTGCATCTCCAGCTAGCCCTAGCGCTTATTTTGCGTCAGGTACGTTTAGCGGTTGTACAGTTTTTGTGAGCTCCTTATTTTTTTTTATTTGGACGTGGTAGAATTTATCAAATATGAAGGATGTATACATCAGGATCAGGATGTAATTTGTATTTGATGTGTATTTTGAGAGGTCTTCAACAATCAAACCAATCAAAACAAGCAAATGGCTCAACTTGCTTGAAAACTACGAAGATGGTGACGATCTTTTGATGTATTTCTGATGATTGATGGTGGTGTGTAGCATAATATGAATGAATTTAATTAATAACAAAGGATGTGACTTTCAATCGCAATTGAAAGAATTTGAAACTTGACTTTCGGTCAAGGTTCACGCATAACATGCAACTATAACAAATTTTAGTTCACAAGAATTTTTTCTCAAAAACACAACACACTTCTAAAACAATGAGAACTATGAGTATTTATAGGACTATGAATGGAACAATCCTTCAATTCTTAGCCAATGAAAACCCACCCTAAAATTAGGATAAAATTTAGAAAATAAATCCTAAATTTTGTGCTAAACAATATCCTAAAACAAATTTTAATTATACTTGGACTCCAGGTAAAAATTTTTACTAAAAATTGATCTCCGTTTTGACAGCCGAACAAAAAAAATAGATAAAAAATTATGTTCTGTATTTTTCTGAATTTTTGAAATATTTTTCCTTAAAAGTAGATTCAATAAGTTTTTTCAACACATATTCACACGCCTTCTAGTTTAAAGCTAATTGTCAATGAAAAACGTTCAAAGGCACAAACTGCACAACTCCGAAACTGAAATTCTATATTTAGAAGCTCCAAGAAACGAACTAGATTGAATCTTTTAATTAAGAAACTTTCAAGAACGTAATCCTCCACTATTGTAGACCAAGTATAACTAAAATCATGGAAATATAAAAACACTTAAAAGCAATCTATAGCCTAAAATAAGAAAAACCCTAACAAATATAATGGAAAAAAACCCATAGGCAAAACCACCAAAAACCCTGATGTAAATGGTACCCTCATATTCACATCAGGATTTAAGCCTAAGTAGATTCTCTGTACTAATTTTAAATCCCATTTGTGTGCTTCTTGGAAAGCATAATATAAGATTTAAGAAGTTTTAGAACAATATTTTTGGCTGTGACAAAAATAAGATAAATTTTACTATTCCTTTTTTTTTTATAGCATATGGTAGATTTGCATATTCATAGTGCCTATCTTATAAATTAGAAAAGGAAAAATTGATAAAAAATAGATCCAATTTTGGATTATCTAAAAATGGACCCAACTATGAATACAATCATTTACATTTGGAATCTGTAACTTGTTACCTGTTGGAGTGGTTAAATAATTGAAATGTTTTTTTTTAAGTNTTAAATTTTTTTTTTTTAGTTTTTTTTTTTTTTTTTTTTTTTTAAGTTTTTTAAGTTTTTTTATTTTTTCTTTTTCCATTTGACTTAAATGTAGTGGTTACTTTTTTTTTCCTAGTTCAAACGTCTCTCTTTTTCTCTCTTTGTCTATCTTCTTCTTCAAGCTTCAACAATTTTCCCCAAAATTCTTCAAGCTTCGAACCTGAAGCAGTAGTGGATTTTTCTTCTTCAAAGAACAAACACTAAGGTTAGTTAATCATCCTCTGACGAAGTATGCTTTGAATTGTTCGGGTTATGTGAATAAGCAATGTTCATATGTATATGTCTAATATGTCATCTTTAATTTTGTAGCTTATTGTTGTTTTTTACTGAAAAATTTAGGGTTATGAGGTTTAATTTATTGATAAATTGCAATTGGTTGAAATTTGAATGTGTTGTTGTACTTTGTTGGTTTTTGGTCCCTGGTTGTTGTTGAATTTGTTTTTTGTTTTTTGTTTTTTTTTTTTTTTTGCTGTTGTATTGCTGTATTTTGGTGGTTGTTGCATAATGTTGGTTGTTGTTGATGATTTACGGTGGGAATGGTGAATTGTGGTTGTTGTTTAAGAAATTCGTTTGCTTTTGTTGATTTGTTGGTTTTCTTGTTGGTTGAATTATGGGTTGTGTTGTTAAATGCAGAATGGTTCATAGTGTTTGTTTGAAGATTTGGCATGGGGTTTTTTTTTGGTGTAGATAATAAGAAAAAATGCGGTATTTTAGTGGGGAGGGGAGAACATTTAGTGTAGACCATGATGAACTTTGTGGCTTCTACATTAATGAGCTAGTGCTGAAATGTGGCAATTATACTAACATTGAAGTTGTTTATTACAGCATACTTGGTATGTCTCTTGATGAGGGGTTGGTGAAGGTGTTTGATGACAAAGAGGTGAGGAAGATGACAAAGTTGTGTTTGGAAAGTAGGGGGGTTGAGATGTATGTGGTCCATAGTGGTAGTCCACCAGTCCAAATACTCCCATCTGATTCGCCCAAACAAGCCCAAACTGTTCCAAGTCATTCAGTCAAAAAAGCCCAAACAATCCCCACTAAAGAAGCCCAAACAATCCCAACTGCAACAGTTAATAAAGGGGAAGCCAAAAGCAGTGGTACATCTTCATCCAGGCCAAAAAAATTGCCATGTAGGAAGCCAACTGTTGTTAGAAAAAGTCCAAGAAAGAAGGAATCTTTGACAGCCCCAACTCTAACCTCTCCTAATGTACAATGCTTGAGTCAAAGGTCAAATGATGAGCTTCCAGATGTATTTGTTATTTCAGCTCAAGAGTATGAAAGCTCTACAAAATCATCTTCATTATCTCATTTTCAACCCATCCATTCTGAAATACCAATATAACCAGATTTGCCCCCTTTTCCTAATTCTTTTGACACTTCTCAACCAATTGAATGTTACTTCAATTCTCAAACAAAACTAGCTGCCACAGTCACACCTTCAATTCCTAAGCCATTTATGGTGAATGAGGTACCCTCAAGTTATCAGTGGGAAGATGAGAGGCCTAACAGTCCTATCCCATGGAAGGACTTGATTCCTGATACTGACAGTGAGAGCTCAAAGAATTCAGATTTTGATCCTGAATTGGAATCTGAATCAGATGAAGATGAAGATGAGAAGAAGAACTGGAGGGAGGGATGTGTTGAAGAAGCAGTTGATGTGGAAGACACATTGGAGATTGATAAATTAGAGGAGGTTTGTGAGACTAGTGATGATGAGTTTTACTCAGCAAGGCAGAAAGTTCAAGGGTGGAATAAACAAATATTAGATTTGGCAAACAAATTGAAAAAGATGCTGAACTTGGAAGATTAAGTTCTCAAGTTAAAAGGGAGGGGGTAAAAGCTGATGGGGAGAGTAGCAAAGCAAGAGAGGGGGAGAGTGGTTGGGTCAGTGACTACTGTGACTCCGATGAAGACATTCACAAACCTCCAGATAGTGGGGAAGAGGACACTTTAGCTCACAGAAGAGGGAGGGGAAGTCCAGTTGTAGGATGCAACACAAACTTTGAAACTTTTAAGTGGAAGGTAGGTCAAAGTTTCACTACTAGGCAAGCATTTAGAGATGCAGTTGCTAAATATGGGGTTTTTCAGGAAAGAAATGTAGGGTTTATAATTAGCAATAAAAAAAGACAACAAAGACTTGGTGTTAGCTGTGAACATGGATGTCCATTTAGGCTATATGCAAGTTGGGACAGTAGAAGGCAGTGTTATGTGGTGAAGACTGTTGTGGGGCATCATACTTATGTGAGGAACATGGAAAGGAACAAGCAACTAAGAAGTGGGTGGATGGCAGCTCAGCTTCTTGAAGTGTTCAAAGCAAGGCCTCAATGGCTAGCAAAAGACATTAATGAATGCATTAGACTAGGTTATAAGGTAATGGTGAAGAAGGATTTTGCTTATAAAGTGAAGTACAGAGCACACAGACTACTGCATGGGAGCATGAAGGAACATTACAACAGATTAGGGAGTTACATTGCTGCTCTTAATGCCATTGGGTTAGCTTCTGATGTTGAGCTTGTGACAGTGGACAAGAGTAAGGGTAAAAGGCCTGTTTTATAGAGACTGTATGTCTGATTTGAGGGAGTTAGAGTAGGTTGGATAAATGGTTGCAGAAAGATTATAGCTATTGATGCATTTTTTTGAAAACATTCTTGGGAGGTTAATTGATGTGTGCAATTGGGAGAGATGGTAATGACCAGATGTACCCAGTTGCATGGGCAGTTGTAGAGGGTGAAAACAACCAATCCTGGAATTGGTTCTTATGTAAGTTGAAGAACTCATTATGCCTTGAAGATGGTGGTGGGTTGGTCATTGTCTCAGATGAGCATCAGGTAATTATTTGGTTTCATGAGTTGTGAACTTGTTTATTAGTATTCAACTTAGTTGTCTGTTTCCTTGTTCATTATGCTTACTTGTCTTTTTTTTTTTGTTTGCTTCTGAATGTTTTTAAATAGAGTATCCTGTCTGCTGTTGCAACTGTCTTTCCTTCATGTGAGCATAGACATTGTGCTAGGCATATCTTTTCTCGCTGGCACAAAAAACACGGAGGTGATGAAATGAAAATGAAGTTCTGGAAATTAGTAAAGGCTTACAACAAGACAAATCTTAAGGAGACTCTAGAGGAGTTGAGGTCAGTTGATGAAGTTGGAGCTGAGGATTTTATAGGACATGATCCTAAACTGTTTTGTAGGGCTTTTTTGAGCACTGATTGCAAAGCTGATGTTGTTACTAGCAACATAGCAGAAACTTTTAATGGGTACATTGTGAGTGCTAGGAGTAAACATTTGATTGATATGCTTGAGGACATTAGGGGTCAACTTATGCAAAGAATAGTGGTGAAAAAAGGGGAAATGCATAAATGGAAAGGAGAGATTTGTCTTAGAATCCAAGAGAAGTTAGAGAAGAATAAGGATGAAGCTAAGCATTGTTTTGTGTTGCCTTCAAGTGCAAGTGTTTTCCAAGTTCATTATCACCTTGATACCTTGACTGTTGATTTGGAGGGAAAAACTTGCACTTGTAGGGCATGGGACATGACTGGAATCCCTTGTTGTCACTCCATTGCTGCTATTTACTTCTGCCACCAAAATGCAGAACAATATGTGGCTCCATGCTACACTAAGGCTGTATATGCTGAAACCTATTCACAAAGCATTCCACCATTAGAGGGATACAGACATTGGCCTAGTGTTTATTTGGCAGTTGATCCACCACCCATCAAGGTGGGTCCAGGAAGGCCAAGAAAAAATAGGATCAAAGACCCCTATGAAGATCCTAAAAAGCCAGAAAGGTTGACAAAGCATGGGGTGGAAATGAGTTGTAGTATTTGCCACAAAAAAGGGCATAACAACAGGAGTTGCCCCAATAAAAATAGCCAACAAAGTGAAACCTGTAATTCTAAGCCACAAGCCAAGAAACCAAGAGGGAGACCAAGGTTATCTCAATCAATGCCTACTTCTGAACAAGACTCACACCATGAAACTACTGTGCAACCTCAGAGAATAGGTAGAGGTGGGAGGGTTATCATGACCAGTGGAAGAGGTAGGGGAGGCAGAGGTGGATCAAGGGGTAGGGGAAGATCAAGAGGAAGAGGTAGGTCAAGAGGAACACATAACCCACCACAAGGCCTTGGTGTGTACTTTGACTGTCAAGGTTCAGCAATGAAAAATGTGAGTATAATGTTAACCTAATTCTCTATTTGTCATGCAATTCTCTATTCATATAACTTCATCATCTAACCATGTGTTTGTTTTGTGTTTAATATAGGAACCAGGTGGTTGTGGACCAAGAAGGCTTACTCCACCATCAACTGGTTTATTCAACTCAAGTCAAGCATCAACAAGCAGATTCCCTTAGCATTTTCTTAGTTTAGGTTCTGGTTTGTAGTTTGTAGTAAAACAACATTGTGTCTCCTTTTGCTGAATGATGAATTGTAGTGAATGCTAGCATTTTTAGTACTCTTTTCGATCTGTAATGTTTTGGCACAATGAAGTGCTTACTGCCATGACATTATTATGAAGTAAATTATATCTTCTTGGCATATCCTATTGTTTTGTTGTTGTTGCCATTTTCAGGTTCATAATATACAAGAGGATTGTTGTATTATTGTTTTGTTGTTATTGTCGATTTTTAGGTTCACAATATGTTGTGTTATTGTTATTGTTAGCTAAGTTATTGTTAGCTAAATTTGTGCTATTGTACTATGTTGTTGTGTTATTGTTGTCAGAGCTAAAATTGTGCTACTGTAATATGCTGTTGTGCAAGAATAGATCAATTCATTCACATATATATAGCAAGCAGAGATCAATGTTATATATAGCAACCAAATTTGTCATTCATTCATTCATTTGCAAACACAACCACACACATATAGCAACCAAATTAGTTTAAAAAGATCATTGTCTTGCAAACAGGTGGATCTACTTGTTACAAAATTGTCCACCAAATCAGTTTCGTACACTAAACAATGTAACGCTAATCCAAAAGGAAACTACAATAACACCTCCAATCATCCATAATATCATCCTAATAGCAACCCTACAAATCAAACACTATCAACCCTACAATACAGTACCAAACTACCCATAATCATGCAACCTTAAACACCAGAACAAGGGCAATGAACACCCATGACAAAAACAACACAGTCAACAACCTCTTGTCATACTTCGCTTTCTCAATATGCTCCAACTTCACACAACTCTCCATTGCAAGCTCAGCAACTTCCATCTCAAGTTTGAAGTTCCTGTCCTTTAGCCTCATAACAGTATCCTTCAAATCATCCTTCTCCATCTCCAATCCAGCAATAGCCACATCTCTATGGGACAGCTCCATCTGAAGGTCACCCACTTCATCAGACTCATCAACCCACTTCATGAACCAACAATGATTCTGTAACACAACAATTAAATTAAAAAAATTAGGGTTTCAATTTTAATGGAAAAAAAAAGACTACTGTGGGGATCAAAATTAAAGCTTTAATCAATTCATTCATTTAACAAATGAACAACTGTTTCGCTATTAAAAAGATTTTCAATTACAATCATACAAATATTTAGCTATAGAAGCGTTTGCCAAGCGTGGGACCATCGACCCTTACAGTACGAACAGTAGCCACCTCGTTGTGGAAGCAAGTCACCGGTGGAGCACCATCATTGTGGATGCTTATAAACCTGGACCTTGATCCAGAAGAACACGAAGTCAACATTGAAGAAAGAAAGAGATGAAATAGAGAAGAAAGAAGAAGATTAGAGAGACAAGGGTAGGGGAGAAGACAAAATGACAGAGTTTGGAAGAGGTCAATATAAAAACACCAAAAAAAAGTCAACAAAACTGCCAATTTAATGACGTTCACCTACTGTTGCAGGTCACCATTTAATGAGGTCCAAATGTAAATAACTGTATTCATAGTTGGGTCCATTTTTAGATAATCCAAAGTTGAGTCTTTTTTTAAAAGTCCGACCAAAATTGGGTCTTTTTTTTTTTTTATCAATTTTTCCATTACAAAATCCATTCCATTATTACAATAATAGGATCATAGGACAGTTGATGGGAAAAATAAGCCGGTTAATTTCGAAAAGAGTGCCCCAGTCCCCCGGTTTGTCCGTTAGAGTGTCTCTCTAATGGTGAAAGTTATTGAAGCTTTTTCTAAGAGAGTTGTGAAGAAAACTAGTAAGTTGGTATCTTAACCCCCTAAAATGCATCCAAAAATATTGTCCATTTATTGTAGCTTTGAACATTAACAGCCTTTTTTTTTTCTTTTCAGTCACTAGGGGTAAAGGATGTGCGTTGCGCGTCGTGTGTCAATAAGTAAATACATGTTGCAAGTGGTCTCCCAATTTCACCGTCATTATCAAAAGTTGTTATAACTTCTTTGAAGTTCCATTTAGAGTTTACAAAAAATAAAGTGGCATAGCTTATATTAAACCTATACAACAAGTGAATCTAAAATTTACCTAAAAGTTTTCATGATGAAATAGCCCATACATCTTTGATCTACGATTTTTCTAATGAACGCTGCTTAACATCACATTCATCACCCATACCTATGATCTATAACATGAGGCCAAAGTATAGTTGCAAAAAGAAGGCACAACAAAAAAAATAAACCAAATGTTAATTCCTCAATAAGGTTAGCCACAAGAAAGAACCATGTTGAATTATGCACCCAAATCACATTTTTAAGGACCAAATCAAATATAAAGTACTCCTTATATCATTTATAAGCTTTTCAATGACAAACTTTTCATTGATGGGGATGATCCACGATATATGAATTGGTTGTTTCCTTCTGTTCTTCAAGTACAAGTGCGAAGTACTACTTCATAAGAGTTTGACCAAATATTATGCTCCAATATAAAGGTGTTCAATTCAAAAGTAGGATTATTTATGTTTCGATGTAATTTTCATATATGGTGTCATTTTGAAATCAATTTAATTTGCGCATTAAAAGACGCTTCTATGGAAGATTATGTATCACGTGTCACTTGTCTCAAAAGGGGTAGGTTCCTCCATAGCTCTTAGTAACCATATAGGATGTGGAAATTGAGCAAATTTCGCTTACATATGTAAATATATGTTGAAACTTACAAGATTTCATATAACACCCTGGAATTTCCTAACTTTCTACGCTGTATTTTTTCCGGAAACATAATATAAATATTAAAGAATTATAATTATTAAAACTCCTAATAACGGAAAAACCAAAGTATTGCCGCTACCGTGATAACGGCTAAAGCATTTATCAAAGTACTACAGCGGAAGTGTTAAAACCAAAACCAATTTAAAAGCTTAAACTTCAAAACAAGTCTCAAAACCAAAATTCAAATCAACAACCCAAAATAAAAAATCAACTTAGAACTCTATTACACTTCGGAACCATTATAATAGCCCTTAAAAACCAAAACTAAAATCTTTAAAAATAAAACAACATCCAAATAAAAGTTAGTACTTCATAAGCAATAAAAATAAAACTACAAAATTACAAAGCAAGCGCTCTCACTCCAGCCCAGCATGAAATGACATATGTCCACTTGTACGTGTAGCTTTTCTAATTCTAGATAACTACTCACCAACAAGTGGGTCATTGTAGGTCCAAGTCCAAGACAAAGCCATGCACACAAAACAAACAGTCAGCAAAGTTGAGTACATAACTACTAAAGACTATGCAACAAAGCAACATAAACTAAGTCCTACACACAACTTACTTTTAACAACCTTTCACATGTGCATAGACTCAACAAATTAATTATTATATTTAAACTTTTGGATTCTGCATCGAACGGGTTTCCTTTCCTTTCAAATCGTCCTATTGGGCACCAGCTTGGGAGCAACTCCAAGAAGGTATTACCAATGTCACATAAAGTGACGGAATTCCAACGCATTAAAAATATAAAAGAGTACAACGTCTTGTACTCCAATTAGAAGTCATAGATCTCTGTTCCTTACGACTCCCCNTTTTTCCTTCGACCCCCCCCCCCCCCCCTTTGTTCATACTGGTGGTATATACGTTCCAAGAGTTTTGATGCGAATCTTCTTACACTTTACGTGATTATCCGGTTTAACAATGTTATCGATTCACATACAACATCACATAAAAACATGCATCAAATCAAGCAAGCCATATTCATTATCTTTAATTTAAAGTGATTCAAATATAATCTCATGTGTGTCCTTTAATTAAATTGAAGTTCCTTTACCACACATTAACTGTGAGTGGATAACTATTAACTTTCTCCTTGACCACACATTAAACTGTGAGTGGTAACATGTATAAAATATTTGCTAATAAACTCCTTTTAATCACGTGAATAAAATTCACAACTATCTTTCTTGTTGATTAAGTAACTAACCAACTTTAAAATAACTTCCTTCGTTTACTAACAAGCTATTGGCCAATTTAAACTGATCATAACATTCCAATTAAATCTTAAAAAATTTATATTGCTATTCAACATGGAATGTCAAAATAATATATAATCATGCTTCTAATAAAACTTGTCATGCACATCAATTCATAATTCAAACAAGCATAACAATATTTCATAACATAGAGGATCATCTAAGCATGAATTCTAATTCTTATGTTTGTTTTTAGTAGTTATGTACCTTGTGAAATAGTGGTGCTTCGCTACAACTTCTAAAAGTTGACTAATTCAAAGTCTCCTACATAAATAAAACAGAAACTAAGTTAAAACCTTGTTGACTAAGTTCTACAACAACTACAAACTAACTTCTATGTTGGAAACTTGTCCAAAACATTCCTCTTATGGTCTCCATTCAATTCCACACTTCACTTAAATTTTCTGTTGCAAGATTACTTGGTTTTTGTGACTTATTTACAACTTATAAAAATTCAACATAATTTTTTTGTCACTTTAGAAAAGTGGACAGCAATTTAAAATAATCATCCTTGAAAAACCTCAAAAACAACAAAAATCAATCATACAATGTATTACTTAATTTATATTATCAATTTATGCTAATTACATAATTTAAAACCCTAATTATTCACTTTACAAAATCTGGACAACATGTTAAACATGCTTAAAATCACTTTTAAAATTCATGAAACGCACTAAAAATCATATGTAACATCATAGAATTAATATGTGATCATACTACCATAATATGAACACTTAAAACTTATTTTAACTTGTTTTCATAAAATTTTCAGATTTATTAATTAGTTTTAAAGTCATGAAAAACTCATAAAAACATCATAAATTCATGACAATACTCTTTTACAATTTACTAACATCATTATGAAACCAATCTATGCTTTAGAATTATTTTTCATAAGCCAAAACATGCTCAAAATATTTATTCTATTGAATCTCATGACTACAAAATTTGGACAGCAATTTATTTAATGTTTAAAGCCTTTATAAATCAATCTAAACTTCATAAAGTCGTCATAAATTAACTCAACGACAATTCATGATCATAATATTGAAGTTTAAATCATTATAACTCATAAAAATTTAGAATTTATTACTTTATAAACCCTAATCTAAAGTTTCATGAACAACAAATTAATTCATGCTTTAAAACAAATCATAACTTCATAAAACATGATTAAAACTTATAAAATCATGATTAAACATAAATATGAATTTGCAAAAATCGAATCAAAATCAAAGAAGAAGGAATTTTTTTAAGTGCTCGACAATACCGAACAAGGGGAGGACAAGGTGGCTCGCGGTGGTGGCCGGCGGCAAGGCTGGCGGCGAGAGGGGCTTCCAGTGAGGGGCTCCGCCGCACGAACTTTAAAAAAACGAACCTTTTTTTTTCAGACTCCTCTTCCCTTTCTTTTCTCTCTCTAAATTTTGGAATCCTAATGACAATTATGAAAGATGAAATATGAAAACTTGGGTTTTAAAGGGTATTATTGGCCCAAACTAGGATTTAGTGAAGCCCATAATTATCCTAAATAGTGGAAAATAATTTTATGCCCTTGCCTTAAAATAAATTAGGAAACTCTTAAAAATTCTATTTTTAGAAACCTTTCAAAATATGCTGTAAAACATAAAATATTATTTATAAACACAAAATAATTATTTTTAATTGAAGCTTATTTAAACTCTTTTGTTTAATATTCTTGTTGAGCACAATTTTTCAATAAAAATATTAAAATTAGACGTATAAAATACAAAAATAATTTCTTAAAATAAGAAATATGGGGTATTACATTTCAATTAAATATAAAGCATATATACATGCCAAAATAATTTAAATTTTGACCTTGGATATGAAATGTAAGTACTTAGGCCTCTTTTAGATTGAAATTTGTGTTACTTTAGATCAATTCATTTCAGTTCCATTTAGTAAATCTCTATTCAGTTCAATTTAGTTCAATTCTATTCAGTTCAATTCAACTCCATTCAATTCGGTTTAGTTTAGTTTAGTTCAATTCAACAATAATATCCAAAGTAAGCAAGAGTATTCATATCAATAGCTCACTTACTTAGGACACCAACATCACTTGCGCATACACCTCATTTATTTCCGGTTCCACCTGCAATTTACGTTGCAAAAACAACACCATCAATAAACCTCCAATGTTATACCTCTCTATTTCAAAAACCTCCACAATTAAATTACACATAGCACACAACTACAAATCAATAAACCAAAACTCCCTAAATTGTTTTAACAAAGTATAGTAGACATTAAATAATCATATTCGTATCGATCAAGATATAAATGGTGAACATATTTCGCCGCTTAATTATATAAGATTTGAAATGATTTTTGTAAAATTAAATTTTTAATCTTAGATATAGCAATATAAGTTTTTACTTACAAGAGTAAAAAGGAGACAAGACGAATGTAACAAGCTTGATTTGTTCATGAATGACAGCTCCACAAATGTTTTTCACTGTTGACAATCTGTTGGGCCTCTTCACTATCATAAAATCAACCTATTGTAACCAACACAAACACAATAAAATTTGATAAATAACATGCAACCAACCACTTCCACAATAAGAAATTCTTGCTCGGCCGACCGTCATTTCCTGACCGTTAACGGTCGGTATGACGATTTCCCAACCGCTTTTGCTCGGTAAAAGTCAATTAGTGCATCAATAGTCGGTAAAATATTTTTACCGACCGTTAGTTGGTCGGTACGGTTTTACCGACTAATTACCGGTTGTTGTATGGTCGGGCTTTCAACGACCAATTATTGGTCGGAAATACCGACCGCTACAAAAGTTGTTCGGCATTACTGACTAACAGTTGGTTGGTGATAGTCATTTCACGGTTTTTTTTTGGAGTTTGGAGGCTGAATTTACTAACCTTTCGTTGGTCAGTAAATGTTTTCGCGCTTTTTTTTTTGTTTTCAGACATGAAATTACCGATCGTTTCTCGGTCGGTAATTTGTATTAGGCGCTTTTTTCTTTGAGGCATGATTTTACCGACCGTCTAACGGTCATTACATGTTTTTTAGGTCTTTTTTTCCTTTAATTTTTCCTTTTGCCTTTCACTAAATATCAAGAAAGCTAAAACAAAGAAATTAAATTATGTATTAATGAAAACCTAATTGAAATTACGAAATAAAATTATATATTAGATATAAATAATTCGTAATACACAAGAATAACACATGTTACATTTTCAAAATTCTAACTAACAACTACGCTACGAAGGCTCTAGAAGCGCCAGAACCTCCTATGTGATCGTCGAGGGGGGGGGGGGGGTGGTCGGGGAATGGGAGTCAGATCGCCGAATCGCCTCTTGAAAGCCTCGATCGTTGCCTGCATTTGCTCGAGGTAATCCGGTTGCTTCTTCTGATCCTCCTCCAGACGACGCTCTTTCTCCTCTCGAAGGCAATCTCTCTCCTCTAACTCCGCCCTAGAGTGCTCGGACGCCTCCAAACGCTCGGACATCTGTGCCAGTTGAGCGGAAACCGATGGAGAGTATGCAGATCCAACGTGCCACCTCGAGCTTCCACTCATAATAGAGAGAAGCTCCTTCTTTGCCGAACCCTAGAACCTCGCCCTTTTGGAATCCACCAACCATCTCAAAGAAGACCTTGTCGGGATCCGTCTTCGAGCCATTAGCCTGAGACTCCGAAAGGTTCTGGTTATATTTTTTCTGCAAATTATGGAGTTAGTTCAACAATTGATACAAATATTGATCACAACTTCGAAGGTTTGATTGAAGCTGCTAACAAGGGTGCAACCATGGGTGAATTAGTTGCTTATGGAGATTCAAGTCTGATGGGTGCATCTAGGGTTGGGATTTGCGTGTGCATGGTCACACATACCTAGGTGTGACACGCAAATCAAGGCAAGAAGGTTGACAAGGGGAATAATTTGGTTTTGCCTATGAGTTTTTATCCCATTTCACTTGATAGGCTTTTTCTCATTTTAGGCATTGAGTCTTTCATTTCTTGAAGTGTCTTAATCTTCATTTATAGCATTAAACACATGGAAAATGACTTCTTTAAGGTTTCTTGATTAAAAGATTGAATCTTGAAAGGTTTCTTGAAGACTTGAAGAAAATCACAAAAATTGCGCAAATTTGGACGATCTCATGTGGCGTCAATTTTTACGATTTTGTGTTGATTTGGGTAGATCATATTTTTGTGTAATTCTGGTTGTAATTAGTTGATTATATTGATGAGCAAGGTATTAAAAAGTTTGTTAGGATATTTTTTGTTTATATATAGTTTGTTAGAGTTTGTTAGAAAGATGAGAATAACATGCAGTGATGATGTGGCATCATATCTTATGAGTCATTGATGAGTCACCTTAGGGGACGATTTTTAGCTTTGTTTGTGCGTGTGTTTCATCTTAGTTTTATTAGGATTTTGTTGATGATTATTCCTAAAAATAGTCTCAACATTAGTTTGTAAAATTCAAATTATTAAGTTTATAAAAGTTTTGCTTTGCACTACAAGAAAACAGCTTATTAGCGACGGAATTTTTGCGATGGAATGAAATTCCATCGCAAATTACCCAACTTGCGACGGAATTACTTTCCGTCGCAAATTTGCGACGAAATTAATACGATTGCGACGTAATTTTCAGTCGGAAGTTTCCTACAAAACTGCATATGAAATTTAATGAATTTGTGACAGAAAATAAACTTTTGCGACGGAATTTTCCGTCGGAATTTTGCAACGGAATTTGTTCCGTCGGAAATTCCGTCGCAAAATCCCGACAAAATTTAAACTACGCTTTATTTGTTATTTTGTCGCGCAAAACAAAAAAATAAA
Organism: Suaeda aralocaspica; assembly: GCA_016808085.1. Classification (NCBI taxonomy): domain Eukaryota; kingdom Viridiplantae; phylum Streptophyta; class Magnoliopsida; order Caryophyllales; family Amaranthaceae; genus Suaeda; species Suaeda aralocaspica. The sequence goes on from PYUH01001033.1 coordinate 355,048, forward strand.
ATTAAACCCTAACTCCCTCTCAACACTCAAACGTTACTCCCTCAATCCCTCACGTCGGTGGCGCCGAATGGCCGGAGACGACTTCTTCTTCCCTTCCTCCCTCTCAACACTCTCAACCTTACTCTCAAGGATACTCTTGTTCTTCTTCCCTTCTTCTTCTTCGACGCATTCTTGTTCTTCTTCGTCCTTCGGCGGCTTCTTCTTCGACGTTGCTGCTTCTTCTTCGTCTGTAATTTTCTCAATTTTTTCTTCTGATTTTTGTCTTTGTTTCTCAATTTTGTATGTTGAATGTTGTTGAAATCGTGTTCTTGAATGTTGAATGTTGTTGAATTGTTTCTCAATTTTGTAAAATCGTGTCTTCTGATTACAGGTTCTTGAATGTTGTTTTTTTTTTTATTTTTTTTTTCAAAATTGTTTATTTTTTTCAAAATTGTTGATTATATATATTTTTTTACAGTTTCACTCGCCTCTCAATTTTTCTTTCACTCGTCAGTCATTCGTTAACCAATTAACAAGGTACGTTTTACTCATATCTGTAATTTTAAATTAATTAAATGATGATGATTTTGTTAGTTGTTGATTGTTTATGAAAAATGTTGGATTGTTGATGAAATTTGTTAGCATTACAATCTATTTTTGTGTTTTCTGAAATTGTTGTTTGATGAATTGCGAATTGTGTAGTTTGTTTTTTATTGATTATTTTTCTAAGTTATGTTTCGACTGTTTTTGGATTGGAATTTGACTCATATCGTGTCATTATGCCATTTGAAGGTTTTTTTTATCACATTTATGGAACTATTTCAATGTTCTAGAATTATCAATTGATAAGGTTAAATCATGCGACTGATAGGATAATTGTTGATGGTTTATGTTCGCGCAATCATGANTGTGTTTGCGCAATCATGCGACTGATAGGATAATTAATTGTTGTTATATGGAGCTTGAATGGTTGTTTTAAGATATTGATGAAGTACTCTTGCTTACCACATTCTAGACTTTGTTAGTGGAAAAACATTATGTTTTCAGAATACTGTTTGAATGCTATATTATGCTAGAGATATGAACCACTGGAAAACATTATGTTTTCTCTTCGAAAGAAAAGAGCTGAGTGAATTGATGCATACAGCTCGCCTGCTCATTGATGCCATTAATGGATTGTTGCTATTTCTTATTGAGGACTTTTATTGTTAACAACATGTGCTATGATTTTGTGTCTGTTTCGTCCAAGCTAGATGAAATGGAGTTAGGATTTGGGACAGATATTGTGGTATATTGGTAGCTGGTATGTAAATTTTGATTTCAAATTCCTAGGAGAAATATTGTGATACACTTAGGACAGTTTGCAATTGCTTCTTTGAAAATAGTTGGATAGGCCGAAAATGTTCTTACATCTGAAGCTCTACTTTTAAGTTTACATCTAATTGTCACTAAAGTGTTGGCTATATGTGACTTGTGTAGAAGTTATCAACATGAAATGAAAGGATCGTAGTTGGATGTATCATAGGTTGGATGGGTACTCTTTAAACCGTACTTTCCAAGAAGGAGTTGATGAATTCCTTCAATATTGTAAAGATCATCCACAAACTTCTAACCCAAATGAAGNCCACAGACTTCTAACCCAAATGAAGTTAGGTGTCCTTGTGTGAAATGCAAGAATTTACGTATCCATGACCCGGAAACGATTAAACTGCATTTGTATCGCAAGGGTTTCACACCGAATTACTACGAGTGGATGAACCATGGAGAAGGCTTTCCTGACTCCTCCGAAGGGAAATCCAATGAATACCGTGACATGGTTTTGGATGCTCTAGGACATAACTAAGATCAAGGGGGTGATCACCAGGCCTAACATGTAGAGGAGGAACCTAATGCTCAAGCCAAATAGTTCCTTGATATGCTTAAGGCTTCTGAGAAACCTTGGGTTGAAGGGAGTTCAATTTCTAGGTTGGAGATGTCCTCTAAAATCACTAGCTTGAAATGCGAGTACAATTTGCCACATAGGTGTGTCGATTCTATTGCTTCTTTGTTCAGTGCGTCGGCTCCAAAGAACACCTATATGGGCGAGACCTTCTACGAGGTGAAAAAGATTGTTCAGGGGTTGGAGATGCCTGTGCAAAAAATTGATGCATGCCCGAGAGGTTGCATGTTGTTTTGGAAACAGGATGCCAACGCTTCTACGTGTACGGTCTGTGGCAGCGACCGATACAAGAAGACTTCTAAAGGGAACGATGTGCCTTTGAATGTTCTCACTTATCTCCCCATTACTCCTTGATTGCAAAGAATGTTTGCAACAAAGGACGTTGCAAAGGAAATGGCATGGCGTGCAAAGAATCCTCGACAGCATGGCACAATGGCACACCCTAGCGACAGTGACGCTTGGAAACAATTAGATAGATGCTCTAACGAATTTGCATCTGAACCTCGTAATGTTCGGCTTGGGTTGTGTACAGATGGGTTTGATCCTCATGGTAAATTTGGCGGTAAGTATTCTTGCTGGCCTGTTATTTTAACCCCTTACAACTTGCCTCCCTCCATGTGTATGAAAAGGGAGTTTATGTTCCTTTCTTTGATTATTCCCGGTCCAAACAACCCAAAGGGAAACTTAGATGTTTACATGCAGCCATTAATTGAAGAGTTGAAACAATTGTGGGACATTGGTGCAACTACGTACGACATTTCAACAGAACAAAATTTCACACATCGAGCAGCCATCTTGTGGACCATTGGTGACTTTCCAGCTTACGGTATGATGTCTGGGTGGTCTACAGCCGGTAAGAAAGCTTGTCCTTACTGCATGGAGAAAAGCCAGGCATTTTGGTTAAGCAACAGTGGTAAGGTAACTTGGTTTGAATGCCATAGGAAATTCCTATCTCCTGATCACCCTTTCAGGAAAAGCAAGACAGCTTTCTGTAAGAATAGAGTTGAGAAAGGCGATCCTCCACACATCATGTCGGGTGATGAGCTTTGGGAATGTGTGAAAGACCTTCCAAAGGCAGTTGATGGTCCCGAAGCACTTAAACAAGTCAAAAAGGCCAAAAAAGGTTGGGCAAAGCAAAGCATATTTTGGGAGCTGCCTTATTGGAAACATCTTCTCGTTCGCCATAACCTAGATGTGATGCACATTGAGAAGAACTTTTTTGACCAACTAATTCAAACTATTATGGATGTCAAGGGAAAAACTTCTGACACGGCCGCCACTAGATTAGACATCCAGGGTCATCGTAAACGTCCCCAGCTTCATCTACAAAAATACGACCAAGGGAAAGATGTCATGCAAAAGGCACCTTACACTCTTGATAGAGCACAAAGAAAGGTTTTGTGTGAGTGGGTGAAGCAGTTGCGATTTCCTGATGGGTACGCTTCTAATTTGAGCAGATGTGTTAATTTACAAGGTTGTAAACTAGTAGGAATGAAAAGTCATGACTGTCATGTCTTCATGGAAAGGTTGTTGCCTGTTGCTCTTAAAGAATTTTTGCCCATTCATGTATGGAATGCAATCACAGAGATAAGTCAATTCTTTCGAGATATATGTTGCTACACTATTACAGTAAGTGACATGGAACGATTGGAGAGAAACATTGCGGAGATAATTTCCAAGCTAGAGAAGATTTTCCCTCCTTCATTTTTCAACTCAATGAAACATTTACCGATACATTTTCCATTTGAAGCGAAGTTGTGTGGACCTGTTCAATATCGATGGATGGATCCATTTGAAAGGTTGTAGCCAGAGAATTCAAACATAATTATTATGTTGTCATTTATATAACCAGCTGGTTAAACATAATTACTGTTGTTTAATATTAATTTCAGATTCCTAAATCACTTGAAACGGAAAATTGGGAACAAAGCCTGTGTTGAAGGTTCAATATGCAACGCTTACCTAACTGAAGAGGTTGCAAACTTTTGCTCACATTACTTTGACTACAAGTTTGACACAAAAAAAAGAGATCTAGGTCGGAATGTCAACCCTGATATTGACAGTGACATACACAACAATGATGTTCCAGAACTATTCACAGTCGACACAGGTCGTGTTACAAATCAAGGGAAGTCAAGATTTCTAGATGAGAAAGAACTCCAACATGCACTTTTTTTTGTGCTGTCCAACTGCGACATTTTGGGTGACTATGAAAGGTTACTTGAAAAATGTTACATGTACATTCATAGCATGTGAACAACTATGTTTAATTTCTAGTCATTGAGTTGGAATCATTCATTTTGTAGGAAGTTTGAGGACCACCTTCTCTCAACCCATCGGACTTTGGATAGAGAAGCAGTTCAAGAAAAAATTGAAGTTGAATTCCCAAAGTGGTTCCGTGATACGGTAACAACAATCAATACCCTATTTGTTTATGTTTATAGGTTTGACTTACCGTTACACTTTAACATTACCAATTTCACCGTACCTATAGGTCCATCGTGATAAACCGAATTCTGATGTCCTACAAGCTTTGGCTATGGGGCCTTTCAAGCGAGTTCGAAGTTTCAGTCAAATTATGTTTGGTGGTTTCAACATTCATACATATGGTCACAGTCGTCAAAAAGCCACTATGAATTATGGTGTTTCAGTTTCGGGTGAAGATGGCTCAGAGTACTATGGAATTTTAGATGACATCATTGAACTTGTCTACACTGGTGCGAAAAATGAGTACAAGACTATGTTGTTTAAGTGTAGCTGGATGGATTCTGTTAGGGGTATGAACGTACATGACCGATACAAGCTTGTCGAAGTCAATCATACGAAAAAGTACCCAAAGTATGACCCATTTGTCTTATCTTATCAAGTAAACCAGGTTACGACACATCTTATCCAAGCCTTAAACGAGATCGCGTTCAATGGTGGGCTGTGTTCAAAACACACGCTAGGTCGGTAGTTGATGCTCCAGTTGACCTACAGTTTCTACAGGAAACTTTACCTACCGCAGCTTCAATCCTTTGTCCACCTAACGAGATTCCGGACTATGATGTTGTTGAGGACTTTGTTGTCTCTGATTCTGATGACGATGAGATGATTGCAGACGATGACGATGATGAATCTGAACTGAGCTCAAGCGATTCAGAAGAAGAGGACGACACCATTGTATACCTAGATGATTGTAGTGACGGATATAGTACAGATCATAGCAGTGAATAGTTACCTTATTTCGTTCATGTAATGCAAGTGTTTGAATAAGATGATTATTAGCTTAGGGATTGAGCCATTGTTGTTGTTATTATGTGTACTGAACGCTTATTGGAGATCCATTTACATGAAATGAAAATGTGTATTGTTGATTTATCGTTTTCATTTAAAGCTTTTATCTTGCATTCTCTTAGTATTCAGATTCATGTATTGTGCAGATTCGTCCCTAATAAATATTGTCACTCATATGTATGTGTGTTAATAGTGATTAACATTGATTCATGTATTCATGAACGGCGGTACTCATCGAGATGCACGGAAGAAGGGGAAAAAAGGTACTTCAAATGTTCATGGTACCGTGATCAACTTGGGTGAGTCATCGCAACAACAACAGCGACCTCCGGAGCAGCTGAACATGCATCACAACGTCACACAGGATCATCACGGTCAAATTCAGATAGAGGTTCACACTTAGGTGAACCAACATGCTACTACCTCGGCGCAAGAAGCAGGTCAAGCTACAGATGAGTCAGGGAGGCTGGTGTTGGACCCTACTTCGTTGTGGTAACAGTTTCAGATGCATAACTTCGACACGCGTTATCGTAATTTTGTTTGTAACTGTCTTTCATTTCGTAAGACTTGAAAAAATTTGGTTGTTGTGTTCAGGTTTGAAGATGATAAGGTTAAGAGGTTGATAACGCAAACGATTTAGGGATAGTACAACGCCCCTTGGAGAAATTACAAGGAAGTTGATGATGCCACCAAAAATCACTGGTGGAACGTGTTTGGGGTATAAATTGTTTTTATTAAATAAAAACTTTTGGTTTTTTAACACTTTGTTTGATATTGAGTATGATAACTACATTTGATTTGAATCGCAGAGGCAATGCACTTGGGATCTTGAGTTGGAACCTCAAGTTAGATAACAATTCGTTACAAGGCATGGAAATCGATTGCGTGACATGTTCTACACCGTCACCCACCCGATGAATGGAGCTAAGCCTAAATGGGTCACTGAGGATGTCCACAAGGCTATGCTGGCTGTGGTTAAAGAAGATGAAACTTACAAGAGAAGAAGTGCTCAGAACAAGAAGAACAGGAGAGGTGGCTCGATGGATAACCCCATTGAACCTACCCACTTTCAAGGTTCCATCTCAGCTGTGCAACATGCAAAGAAGATGGTAATGAAACCATCTCCATTCATTCTTCGTATGTGAAAGTTAAATACTTTATACGATTTTACTTTTACAGTATTCGACTCCGTCACATGTGCAGACAAAGCAGAATGATGGCAAGCTACCAACCCAAGTAGACCTGCTCATGCGTACGCATTTCAAGGAAGTCCCGGGGAAAGGAAAGGTGACAGCCAACTCCAAAGCCAAGCAAATTGTGGTACGTAAATTTTGGAGTTTTTTTTGAGTGAATTTGAGCCCATAACCGTTGTAATGCCACATTTCAATAAAATTAAAACATAGACACCTCTAAATATGCATTATATGAATGTTAAAGGTACTTATAAGCTGAATTGAAGAGACGGTAATGAAATGGGCAAGTAAATAGCCATTTTGAGGTGTTTTGAGTCATTTTGGGTGACATTGAGCCCAAAACACTTGGAAGTTGACTTTTAACTTAACTTGAGGCCTTATAGACTTGTAAATACTTGATTTAGGAATGTTTTACTTGGTTATAGGCATAAATGAAGAACAACAAGTGACTTGGTCATGATATTACCCACTTTTCGTGATTTTGGAGATTTTTTGAGTGAATTTGAGCCCATAACCGTTGTAATGCCAAATTTCAATAAATTAAAAAGATAGACACCTCTAAATATGCAGTATATGAATGTTAAAGGTACTTATAAGCTGAATTGAAGAGACGGTAATGAAATGGGCAAGTAAATAGCCATTTTGAGGTGTTTTGAGTCATTTTGGGTGACATTGAACCCAAAACACTTGGAAGTTGACTTTTAACTTAAATTGAGGCGTTATAGACTCTTAAATACTTGATTTAGGAATGTTTTACTTGGTTATAAGCTTAAATGAAGAACAACAAGTGACTTGGCCATGATATTACCCACTTTTCGTGATTTTGGAGCTTTTTGGAGGGAATTTGAGCCCATAACGGTTGTAATGCCACATTTCAATAAATTAAAAACATAGACACCTCTAAATATGCAGTATATGAATGTTAAAGGTACTTATAAGCTAAATTAAAGAGACAGTAATGAAATGAGCAAGTAAATAGCCATTTTTGAGGTGTTTTGATTCATTTTGGGTGACATTGAGCGCAAAACACTTGGAAGTTGACTTTTAACTTAACTTGAGGCCTTATAGAATTGTAAATACTTGATTTAGGAAAGTAACACTTGGTTATAAGCTTAAATGAAGAACAACTAGTGACTTGGCCATGATATTACCCACTTTTTCTGATTTTGGAGCTTTTTTGAGTGAATTTGAGCCCATAACGGTTGTAATGCAATATTTCAATAAATTAAAAACATAGACACCTCTAAATATGCAGTATATGAATGTTAAAGGTACTTATAAGCTGAATTGAAGAGACGGTAATGAAATGGGCAAGTAAATAGCCATTTTGAGGTGTTTTGAGTCATTTTGGGTGACATTGAGCCCAAAACACTTGGAAGTTGACTTTTAACTTAACTTGAGGCCTTATAGACTTGTAAATACTTGATTTAGGAATGTTTTACTTGGTTATAGGCATAAATGAAGAACAACAAGTGACTTGGCCATTATATTACCCACTTTTCGTGATTTTGGAGATTTTTTGAGTGAATTTGAGCCCATAACCGTTGTAATGCCAAATTTCAATAAATTAAAAACATAGACACCTCTAAATATGCAGTATATGAATGTTAAAGGTACTTATAAGCTGAATTGAAGAGACGGTAATGAAATGGGCAAGTAAATAGCCATTTTGAGGTGTTTTGAGTCATTTTGAGTGACAGTTGAAATAGTTGGCTATGTGTATTCGTCTATTAGTAAGTTTGTTTCAATCAAGTTCATGTTGTATGAAACATATAAGAACCAGGTTGAGGATTCCTCCAATGCGAATACTCCAAAGACGCCAAATGAGATGTATTGGGAGGCAGCTTGTGAGCGCAGCAAGAAAGGTCGCATCAAAGGTCTTGGTAGTGGTGCTGTGCTTTACTACGGGCCGTTTAGGCGATGTGGATCGTCACAGCAGTACACTCCCTTTGTTGTTTCTCAAATGCAAGAACATTTTGACAAGAGGGTAGAGAATGTCACAACCAAGCTACAAGAGTTCCAGCAGGAAATCAGGACCCAGATTCGTGATGAGTTAAGGCAGGAGGTTCGAGAGGAGGTCAGGAATGAGATGCAAGCAGAGATGGCCGCAATGGAGCAGAGAAAAAGAGAGCATGTGGAGGAGCTGATGAGTCGGATTCAGGGATTCGGCACTGACTGTTGTTCTCCTTTCAAGAGTCATCGTAGAGACCCCAGAGATGACTCGGGTAGTGACGCAGGTGAAGGCACTCCAATTTAGTTAGCTAGCTTAATTGTGTTTCATGATATATCGTATTATCGAATGGATATATAGTTTAGTTTTATGCAATTATTATTATTGTTAAACTTGTTATGGTAGTATTTAATGGTAGTTGTAAGACACAAATTAATTTATTTATGTTTTAAATAGTTTGCGAAGGAATTTATCGTCGCAACAGAACGGAAATGGTTATGGTCTATATATAGATTTGCAGGTATGAATTAGGGTTTGAAGTAGTCTTTTTAAAAAGAAATTGCAAAATTCCGACGGAAATATTGATCGCGAATTGTCATATAAGAATTTCATAAAACTATTGCGATGGAATTTATCGTCGCAAAAAAAAGGAAAATTAAATGGTTGCAAATTGAGCACTAGTTTGCGAGGGAATTTTCCGTCGCAAAGTAGGGAATTTGCGATGGAAAATTCCGTCGCAAATCTGGAATTTGCGATGGAAAATTCCCTCGCAAATTTGTGATGGAATATTCCGTCGGAAATTTTTTTTTGCGATGGAAAATTCCGTTGCAAAACTTTTACGACGGAAATTCCGTCGGAAAACCCAACATTTTGCGACGAAGGAAATAGCAACGACCGGCTTCCGACGGAATTCCGTCGCAAACACTTTTTCCAACGGAATTTCAGGTTTTTGCGATGGAATTTTTCCGTCGCTAAAAAGCTGTTTTCTTGTAGTATTGTTTTCTTAGAAAACAAAAACAACTGAAAAATTGAGTTGGTGGATTTTTCCTTTATCCTCTTGTGAGATTAGTTAGTGGCTTTGAGGGTTCCTTGACCTTTAATCAAAGTCTAATCAATCAACCGAAATTTGTGAGTTTTGGTGGCCTAGCCTTTAGGGACTCGTAAATTTAGTCTTCTATCCTTGTGAGTTTTTGGTTTATACGAAAATTCACATCAACTTTGGTGCTTTCGTTGAGGGGTTAAAACGATCAATACTCAAGCAAAATCAGCTATGGCAGAGGAGCAATCTATAAACAGCAAGCAGGGAATTCCTTATGAGCAAGATAGAGATGTTCAAAGGGACAATGAGATCAAAGAATTGCGCAACATGTTGGAGGAACTAATGCAATTCGTGGGAAGCAAGTCTAAAAGCGAAAAAAAATCGAACAACCTTGATGATTCTAGTTCAAGTTCTAGTGATGATGATTCTACTAGAGGCTCATGTAAGCCTAGGATGTTATAGAATCAAGTTCAAGTGATGAAGATGATAGAAAAAGGCACAAAAAATGAGACAAACCAAGGGATGATGACCGAAACTTAAAATTGGACGTTCCCGAGTTCAATGGAAGTTTGGATCCTGAAGTTTTCCTTGATTGGTTGAGAAGAACTGAAAGGGTGTTTAGTTATAAGGAGTATGATGATTATAAGGTCTTCAAAGTGGCGGAATTGAAGCTATCATCTTCTGCTAGTTTTTGGTATGAAGGCTTGCAAAAAAAGAGAAGGAAAGAAGGGAGGTCCAAAATTACCTCTTGGCGCAAATTGAAGAAGGAATTGAGGAAACGATTTGTTCCTCATGAATATGAACAAAAAAACTTCCTAAAAATGCATGCTTTGAAACAAAACTCAAAAAGTATTGAAGAATACATCAATGAGTTTGAGAAGATGGTCATCATATGTGATATTGAAGACAAGGAGGATCATAAGGTGGCTAGATTTGTTGCAGGGCTTGATGAATCTATCAACGAGAAGGTAGAATTACAACCCTATTGGAATTTTGATGAATTTTGCAAAGTGGCCTTGAGAATTGAAAAGCAAGGACACTCGAAAAAGCCCAAGACTTTCTTCAAAAGTTAAGAATCCAAGAAGGAGAAAGAAGTGCTATTTGCGCAAAGCACTAAGCCTAGGGTTGAAAGTGGAGATAAGCCAATGGTAATTACTCCTACCAAACTCTCATCAATTCCTAATGATAAAAAGAAGTGTTTCAAGTGCCAAGGATATGGTCATGTGCAACGAAATTGTCCTAGTTCAAGAGTCATCACAATTAGAGAGGCAAGGGAGATTGAGGAAGCCTATCTAGATGTAATTATTGAAGAAGGGGAGCAAGATGACGTTGAGCAAGAGGATAAAAGTAGCAATGATATGGAGGAAGTTGATCCTGAGACTCATGGCCATGCCTTAGTGTTGAGAAGGGTTTTACAAACCAAACCCACGCCCTTGGAGGAAAGCCAAAGAGATAAGATCTTCATGACAAGATGTCTAGTTAAGGGCAATCTTTGTGATGTGATCATTGATAGTGGTAGATGAATGAATATGGTGTCTACTTTGTTGATTTAAAAGCTCAAATATCCTACCCATAATCATCCTCATCCTTACAAGCTTCATTAGCTCAGCAATACTAGTGATGTTAAGGTAACTAAACAAGCTTTAATATCATTTAAAATTGCGCAGTATGAGGATAGTGTGTTGTGTGATGTTTGCCCTATGGATGCGTGCCATATACTACTTGGGAGGCCGTGGCAATATGATAGATTTGTTCAATATGATGGTAGAACTAATGTGTATGCCATCAAAAAGCACGCCAATGGCAAATCTATTGCATTAAATCCAATGAAAGTTGTGAGGGTTCAAAAATGGGAGACATTGGAGAATAAGAAGGGGGCGTTTTTGACGTGTGTGAGAGAGGTGGAAAGGGAATTAAATTCTTGTAATCAGTTCTTTGTTCTCATGGCTAAATAAGTACAAGAAGGTTCCTCATCAATTCCATCAATTTTGAAGTCTTTGTTGCATGAATATGAAGATGTGTTTCCTAATGATCTACCACTAGGATTACCACCTATAAGAGGCATTGAACATCAAATTGATCTTATTCTTGGAGCTCAAATTCCTAATAAGCCAGCCTATAGAAGCAAAAGTAGAAGCAACAGAACTTGGCCTACTCCAACTAATGTAACGGATGTTCGTGCTTTTCATGGATTAGCTTCATTCTATAGGAGATTTGTGAAGAATTTATCATCTGTTGTAGCTCCTATGATTGAGTGCATAAAAAAGGACAAGCCTTTTGAGTGGACAAAAGAGGCGCAAAAAGCCTTTGAGAGGATTAAAGAGATGCTATGCAACACACATATTCTGGCATTGCCTGACTTTTCAAGACCTTTTGAAGTTGAAAATGATGCAAGCAATGTGGGGATTGGCGCAGTATTGGTTCAAGGGAAGAGGTCTATTGCTTACTCTAGTGAGAAATTGAATGGGGCAAGCTTAAACAATTCTACCTATGATAAATAGTTTTATGCAATTGGTAGAGCTCTTGATCATTGGAGTCATTACCTAAGACTTCATCACTTCATTCTACATTCGGATCATGAATCGTTGAAGCATATTAATGGCCAGCAGAAGTTAAATCCTAGACATGCCAAGTGGGTAGAATGCCTACAATCTTTTCACTTTTCATCAAATTACCAAGAAGGAAATTCTAATGCTGTTGCAGATGCACTTTCGCGAAAGTATGATCTCATTAGTGTGTTGAATTGCAAGTTACTTGGCTTAGATATGATCAAAACATACTATGAGCATGATGACAATTTCGGTCCTATATTGCAACAAATGAGCAAAGGTGTTATGGGCTCTGAAGTGATGCATGATGGGTTCTTATTTAAAGGTAATCAATTGTGTGTGCTTAAGTTTTCAATCAGAGAATTATTTGTCAGAGAAGAGCATGTTGGAGGGTTAGCAGGGCATTTTGGCATTACTAAAACTCTAAACATGTTACAAGAACACCTTTATTGGCCTAAGATGCTTGTTGATGTTGAAGCTATCATATCTCAATGTGCAATCTGTCAATTGTCAAAAGCTTCTTTTCATCAAGGTCAGTAGACACCATTGCCTGTCCCTAAAGGTCCTTGGGAAGATGTCTCCATGGATTTTATTGTGGGATTACCTAGAAAAGCAAGAAGCAAGGATTCTATCATGGTTATGGTAGATAGATTTTCGAAGATGGCTCACTTTACACCTTGCTATAAAAAGATGATGCTATGAATGTTGCAAACCTGTATTTCAGAGACATTGTGAAGCTTCATGGAATTCCGAAAACTATTGTAAGTGATAGAGATACGAAATTTATTTTTGGAAGTCTTTATGGAAGCTTGTTGGCACGAAACTACTCTTTAGTACATCATATCATCCTCAAACTGATGGGAAAACAGAAGTCACAAATAGAACACTTGGTGTCTTGTTGCGTGGTTTGGTGAGTAAGACACAGAAAGATTGCGACTTGAAGCTTGCATATGCAGAGTTTGCCTACAATAGGTCACCTACTTTTGCTATTAAACACTCGCCATTTGAGGTTGTTTATGGGGTGAATCCTAAGTTGCCTATTGATCATATTGATATTCCAAAGGGTGAATTAGTACACAAGGATGCTTTGTCGAAAATTGAGTATATGCAAAAGCTTCACGCGCAGGTCAGGGCTAGAATTAAGAAGGTGAACGAGCAATACAAGGCTCGTGCATTTAAGAATCGTCATCAACATTCTTTCAAGGAGGGAGACTTGGTTTGGCTACACCTAAGGAAGGAGAGTTTTCCAAATAAACGCAAGAATAAGCTTATGCCTAGGTGTGATGGTCCATTCAAGGTGTTCAAGAAAATTGGTGATAATGCTTATCAGCTTGAATTGCCAGGTGAATATGGAGTCCATGCTACATTTAACATTGGTGATTTGACTCCTTATGTTTCTGATGATCAATTTCGAGGTTTGACGACAAAATCTTTTGAAGAAGGGGAGGATGATACAAATATTGATCACAACTTCAAAGGTTTGATTGAAGCTGCAAACAAGGGTGAAACCATGGGTGAATTAGTTGCTTATGGAGATTCAAGTCTAATGGGTGCATCCAGGGTTGGGATTTGCGTGTGCATGGTCACACATACCTAGGTGTGGCACGTAAATCAAGGAAAGAAGGTTTACAAGGGGAATAAGTTGGTTTTGCCTATGAGTTTTTACCCCATTTGACTTGACAGGGTTTTTCTCATTTTAGGCATTGAGTCTTTCATTTCTTGATGTGTCTTAATCTTCATTTATAGCCTTAAACACATGGAAAATGACTTCTTGAGGGTTTCTTGATTAAAATTGAATCTTGAAAGGTTTCTTGAAGATTTGAAGAAAATCACAAAAAATTGCGCAAATTTGGACGATCTCATGTGGCGTCAATTTTGAAGATTTTGTGTTGATTTGGGCAGATCATATTTTTGTGTAATTTTGGTTGTAATTTGTTGATTATCTTGATTAGTTAGGTATTAAAAAGTTTGTTAGGATCTTTTTTGTTTAGATATAGAGTTTTAGAGTTTGTTAGCAAGATGAGAATGACATGTAGTGATGGTGTGGCATCTTATCTTGTGAGTCATTGATGAGTCACCTTAGGGGACGATTTTTAGCTTTGTTTGTGCATGTGTTTTAGCTTAGTTTTATTAGGATTTTATTCATGATTATCCCTATAAATAGTATCAACATTAGTTTGTAAAATTCAGATTATTAAGTTGAATAAAAGTTTTGCTTTGTTTACTTAGAAAACAAAAACCACCGAAAAATTGTGTTGGTGGATTTTTCCTTTTTATTCTTGTGAGATTAGTTAGTGGCTTTGTGATGTGAATTTGAATATCTGTGATGATACAACAATAGTGGATGAGCCAATCAACCTACTAATAAATCCTATGGGGTTTGACAAAGATAAATCACAGGTATGGGTGACAATGATAATGATGGACACCGACACTGTGGAGACATGTGATGGTGGTGGCTTCCTAGCCAACAATTAACTATTAAACCATCAATATGCTTTTCGCTGTTGGAGTGAGCCATTAGTTAAGTTAAGTACTGTTGTTGGATGTTGTTTCATTTTCGAAGTTTAACTTTTTTGTTTTGAAGGGCGATTAATATGGTTCCGAAGTGTAATAAAGTTTTAAATTGATTTTTCTTTTGGTTTTGAGATTATTTTTGAGGTTAAGTTTTTAAATCGGATTTGGTTTTAAAGACTTCAGCTATAGTACTTTGATAAATGCCTTAGCCGTTATCATGGTGGCGTTAACGCTTTGGTTTTTCCTCGTTATTTAGGAGTTTTAATAATTATATTTTCTTTAATATTTATAATATATTTTCCGGAAAATCTAGAGCAGGAAGTTAGGAAATTCCAAAGTGTAACAGTAACGAGGTATAAACGATTACAATAACTAACCTTTCGAATGAGTACATCCATCTGCATTGAACGGGACCCTCAATAAATGCTTCAAGTGGCAAGTGTACCGGCAAGTGCTCCATGGAGTTAAAGAACGCCGGGGGAAATATTTTTTCCAACTTGCATAAGATCTCGGCAATGTTATTTTAAAGGCGGTCCATCTCACTCCACGTGATAGTGGGAGCACACAAGTCACTGAAGAATTGGCTGATTTCGGTTATTGCCTTCCAAATATGAAGAGGGAGCAACTCTCTTAGGCAAACATGCAGCAACCGCTCAATAAATACATGACAATCGCGACTCTTCATTCCATGGAGCCTATTTTTGTTTTTATCAACACAGCAGCTCAAGTTCAAAGCATACCCGTCAGGAAACCTCAAGTCTCGAATCCATTCACATAACATCTTCTTCTGCTCTTTGTCAAGTGCGTAAGGTGCCTTGGGGATCAACTCATTACCCTTATGTAACACCCTGGAATTTCCTAACTTCTTACTTCTCATTTTTCCGGAAAACATATTATAATTATTAAGGAAACTTCTAAATATAGGAAAACCAAAGTATTACCGCCACCGTGATAACGGTTACGACATTTATCAAAGTACTACAGCGGAAGTCTTAAACCAAAACAATTTAAAACTAACTTCAAAGCCATCTCAAAATAAAAATCAACTTTAAACTTATTACACTTCACGGTCTCTGCCACCGCCGGCTGCCACCACACCACCTCCTCCCCTATTTTTGTTTCAAAAGCCTATTATAATTTTTTTTTTATCTTCCTCTTTTCTTTTTAATTCAATCTTGTAAAATTCATACTTATAATTATGTTTGATCATGTTTTTATGATTTTAATTATGTTTTATAAAGTTATTATTATGTTTAAAGTATGAATTTATAAAGTTGATCATCAAATTTTAAATTAGGGTTTACGAAATTATAAAATTCATGGTTTTATGGCTTTTAATGATTTAAACTTCAATATTATGATCATGGATTGTTGTTGTATGAAATAGTCAAGATTTTATGAATTTTAGAATTGTTTTTAAAGGTTTTAAAGCTTGTTATATTGATGTCCAATTTATATAATCAAGAAAACTAAGAGTAAAAATATTATGAACATGGTTTACTCCATGAAAAATTATTTTAAAGCATAGGTTAGATGTATGATGATGATAATAGATTGCAAAAGAGTTTTATGAGTGAATTATGATGTTTAGATGAGTTTTTAATGAGTTTTGAATAATTAAACAAATATGTGAATTTTTATTATCACGTGTTCATGACTTAATAAAAATAGTAACATGTGAAATAAGTAGTTATAATTATTTTTAATGCATCAACACATTGTATGATGATCTTAGGACATGACAATAGTGTTTTATGATCAAAATATGATATTTAGAAGGGCTTTAAAGTGATTTTAAGAAGTTTTATAAAGATGCCATTTTTGGAAAATTATCGAAAATCAAGTATTTTTCAATAGAAAAATTAAGATAAAGTATAGTTTTGGATAAGTTTCCAACATAAAAAGTTAGCTTAGAGTTGTTGTAGAAGTTAGTAAATAAGATTTTAGTTTAGATTCGATTTTCTCTATGTAGGAAACTTCGAGTTAGTTGATTTCTAAAAGTTGTGGCAGATCACCACTATTTTACAAGGTAACTAAGTACTAAAGGCGAAGTAAAAGTAGATTTCATGCTTGGTGATGACTTTACATGTTATGAATGTGTATATGAATTGTTGCTTAGTTGACTTGCATTAGAAGTATGCTAGTATGAAAGTATAATTATCATATTGTTTGACATTCCACTTTCATAGCATTATAAATTCATCCACTAGTAGAAAATACACTTTTTGCTGCGATCAAATACCAACTTTATGCTGCGTATTTTGGTCGCAGCATATGCCAGAGAAGCAAAAAGTCATATACTTTATGCTGCGGCCATATAAAAAACCGCAGCATAAAGTCATTTTCCCACTAAAATTGAGAGACTTTATGCTGCGGTTTTTATAAATGAACGTAGCAAAAAGTGATATTCCCTCCAAAAAAATGTCTTTTTGCTACTATCAAAATATTGCTTGACAGCAGAAAAAAGTAGGTCAAAAACACCCAAACAAAATTATAATGTTTTAATCTAGAATGTTGGACCAAATGATATATATAAAGAACATCGTTTTTCATCGAAAGTATAGTTACAAACAAAAAAATACATCATTATTTTTACATAAATACGGAAGAGACATTACGCAACCACCACCAGCAAGGAACATAAATACAGAAGTGACATTACGCAACCAGCAGCAGCAAGGAACGAGGCATCAGTAGCGAGTAGTGAGTAGCACATTAACAAATCTGCCTCAAAACAACAACAAATCTGCTCCCACACAATCAACTTCACAAAAACAATAAAGAAGAAAAATAACTGATGCATTCAAATGATTTTGTCACATTGGAACAACAGTCATATAGAACTGAAAACAACCAAATCCAACACAAAATCACAAATAAGCTGGTGGTATTCCTATCATTAGCATTAGATGATACATGTTTAAATGGTAAGTCAATTGCTTCCAATTACAAAGTCATAGATAAAATGATTGAATAGAATAGACTTCAAATCTTGGAAAACACATATGGGTGGATTAAAATAAAAAAAAGGAATATTATCTTTCGAAGCAAAAGAGAAAATACAGCATAATCTGTTATAGCTAAATTGCTAATCAAAACTATACAAAATCGACTCAAAACACCATGTGATATCATAGTGTAAGTGATAAAGATAACTAAGTTAATGTTTGTTAACACCCGAAATTGCAAAAATGATGTAACAATCTAAAAAAATAACCGAAATTGCAACTAAAAATCCATAGTAACACCCGAAAAACGTGCAAAAATGATGAAACAATCTCAACCAAGACCCAAATTACTCTAACACAACAAAACATGCATGGACATGTGAGAAACAACCAAAAATATACCAATTCGCCCAAACAAAAAAAAACTTAGCAATGAACAGTCAAGAATAATAACAATAGAAAAGAAGACAATTCACATATAAACAATCAAACAGATCTGCAACAGATCACAGTTGCAGGCAACCTAACCTATTATCCCAAGGTGGAATGATTTTCCCATATTTACCTGCTAAAAACCTCAAATTATCATCTCCACTAAAGGGGAAGGAGTATGTAGCAAAGTATACCTCAAACAATCATCTCCAAGACTAAATGGAAATAAAAGAAATAAGAAATTATCCTATCAAATAACTTCGAGGCCATTTGCTTCTTCAACATATTCGTGAAACAAAGTTGTATCCTTGAGCTATGCCTACAAAAAAAAAACATGTATTCATTTTCAATCAAATCATTCACTCATTTCCTTACACTTGAGATCCCACAACTTGATAATTTCTTCAACTTCAATTCCAGATCCTCCAACTTTTGAAAATTGAGCTACAATGTTACATATATAGGTAATATAACCATTTATGTTATAAAGATTTAAAAATAACAGAGTATTAATTATTAGCTAGAGCACATATATTTCTAAATGTACGTGTGAATATATATTTGGAGTATTGATATTTGTAGCTAGCTATGGAGTACTTATCATACAATAAAAGGTTTAAAATACAGCTACTATTACTGGATAACTATGGAAAGTTTAGTAAAACCAACGACAATGTTTTCATATAGTAAGTATATTAGCTATCAAGGCTTGCTCACCAGTAACCTCCAAGTAGTTGAAATTTAGCAATTTTTTCATCCTCTCCACTGCCAATTTGTTGTGCACGCCATCCCTGCAGTCAAGACAACATATAATCACACAACATACATCCCTACTACTTCATCAGAGTTTGTAAAGGTAACAGGAAATTAATGCACAACACATTCCAAAATAACACTAAACAAGAACATCACAAAATGGTTCAAATCTAAAATACTAAACAAGAAAAACAACTGCTTAAACAAAGAGTAAGGGTTGCAAATTGAAATTGTATCCAAAATGAAAGGATAAAGAACACGGACAGGAAAGCAATTGGAAAGGATCCAAGATTGAAACGACTAAACTGAAAACAGAACCAAAAAACCAAATGGAAAATGCTCAAACAACCAAAATAGTTCACAAAATTCAAAACTAAGATCAAAATCGTGAAACCATTATTTCTATATTTGAGTTATTGAGAATTGATACATTGTACCACCATTAACACATAATAAACCAAATGCAACCATAAACAAACAAATAATAAATTAAAACAAGAAGTAATCTTTTGATACAAATATTAATCAATAAATTCAAACAAACAAAATTAAATCGAAAAAATGAAAGGGAATGCATTTGATTTTGAACAATTAGTAAAACCAAAAACAATGTTATAACAGTTATAACATGTAAATTTATGTATATGACTTATAAGTTAAACATGAAAAAGTATGAAAAAATAACAACTTAAAGTAAATAAGAAGAAGACAGAATGAAACTGCAGATGTATATCACTTACTGAAGTGATGGCGGAAGCCCGCAGTCGGCGACGACGGTAGATGCGAAGGTCGCCGGAGTAAAGATGCAAAGTGGGATATGGGTTTTTTTTTTATTTAAAAAAATCCCCAAAATCCCCAATTAAACCCTAACAAATTAAACCTAGCTAGCCCAAAATCCCCAATTAAACAATAACAAGTTAAACCCACTTACCAATTTAACAAGTTAACAAGATATGGCGGAAGAAGAAGACCGACGAAGACGACAAAGGAAGAAAGAAGAAGACGACAACGAAGACAGACGAAGAAGACAGATGAAGAAGAAGAAAGAAGAAGAAGACAAACGAAGACAAAAGGAGCTGAGACGAACGAACGATGAAGGAGACGACGAAGGGGACGACGAAGACATATGCTATTTTTTTAGGTATAGAGGAAGAAGAAAGGGAGTGAAGAAGAAAGGATACTCTTATAACTTTTTTATCTCCAGTTTTTTTTTATAGAGTATACTATTTTTTTTTTTAATATAAACTTTATGCTGCGCAATATTTAAACGAAGCAAAAGCTTTTTTTGACAGCAGCATATACTTTATGCCGCGGTCTTTTAAACAATCGCAGCATAAAGTCTATTGTGATTTGCCCCCAAGAACTTAATGTTTCGTTTTTACATTTTGACAAAATGATCGCAACATATGTAGTGTAGCATATGAGAATTTTTCCACTAGTGTCTTGAGTAATTGCAATGTTAAATGTATTTCAAAAGTTGGCCAATATCTTAATAAAGAAGAAAGGAAGTTACTTAAGTTGATTAGTCACTTAATCAACAAGAAAGGTAATTTGTGAAATTTTATTCACATGATTATTAGAAGTTGATGAGCAAATAGTTATGTAGCCGCTCACAGTTTAATGTGTGGTCAAGGAAGATAAATAGTTAGCCACTCCCAGTTAATGTGTGGTAAAGGAAGTTTAGTTTAATTAAAGGACACTCAAGATTATTTTTAGAATCACTTTAAATCAAAGATAAGTAATATATTTTGTTTAATGTCATGCATGCCTTTATGGGTTGTTATGTTTGAGTCATAATGTTGTTTAACTGTTAATCACTTAGAGGGAAAGAGGATTCGCACCAAAACTCTTGGAATGTATATACCTTGTGTATGAACAATTGTGGGGGGGGGGGGG
>PYUH01001033.1:375528-516953 GCA_016808085.1 Suaeda aralocaspica
GGGGGGGGGGGGGGGGGGGATTCGTATGGAACTGAGATCTATGCCTTCTAATTGGGGTACAAGACATTGTACTCCTTTATATTTTTAATGAGCTGGAATTCTGTCACTTTATGTGACATAGGTAATACCTTCTTTGAGTTGCTCCCAAGTTGGTGCCCAATAGGGCGATTTGAATGGAAATGAAACCCGTTCGATGCGAAAACCAAAATTTAAATATAATAAGTAATTTTATTTGAGTTGAGTTTATGCACAGGTGAAGAGTGCTCAACAGTAAGAAGTATGTTTGTGATACTTTTATTTTGTTTTTTTATTATTATTCATGTTTTTCATAGTCTTTGGTATATATGAACACAGCTTTGCTGATTGCGTGTTTTGTGTGCATGGCTTTGTGTTGGACATGGCCCTACGATGACCTACTTGATGGCGAGTAGTTGTCTAGAATAAGAGAAAACTACAGGAACAAATGGGCTTAAGTCAATCATGCTGCACTGGAGTGAGAGTGCTTGCATCGTAGTTTTCTTAGTTTATTGCTTTATAGACTTGTTAGTTATTTATTATTTGATGTTGACTCTTGTTTTGATGTTTAAAGTTTATTTGGTTTTGAAGGGCCATTAAGATGGTTCCAAAGTGTAATAAAGATTTATTTTGTTTTTTTTTATTGGTTTTGACATTGGTTTGTTTTGAGTATTAATTTGGTTTTGGTTTTGAAAGACTTTCGCTGTATTACTTTGATAAAAGCTTTAGCCGTTATCACGATGGAAGTAATACTTTGGTTTTTCTTAGTTAATTAGACGTTTTTAATAATTATTATTCTTTATCAATATTATAATATTTCCGAAAATCGGTCCAGAGAAAGAAGTTAGGAAATTCCAGGGTGTTATATTCATGGGGTTATGTTGTTAAATAGGCATGCCCTTCAGTGTAGAGAATGTTGGTGCTACATATCAACGAGCTGCAACTACACTTCTCCATAACATGATACAGAAAGACGTTGAAGTATATGTGGATGATATGATAGTGAAGACCAAGAAAAGGAATGAACATTCTCCTGCCATGAGAAAATTCATTGAATGAATTTAAAGATTTAATATGAGGCTGAATCCCCAAAAATGTGTCTTTGGAGTTACTTCAGGAAAGCTTTTTGGTCATGTAGTGAGCGCTCGGGGAATCGAAATCGATCAAACCAAAATCAAAGTCATTATGTCCTTGAAACCACCGAAAACATAGAAGGAAACTCGAGGGCTTTTAAGGCGACTCCAATACATAAGCAGGTTCCTCTCTAACCTCGTTATGATATGCAAACCCATCTTCAAAATGTTAAACAATGATCTTCAAAAGAATGGGATGATGATTGCTAACAAGCCTTCGACAAAATCAAGAAATATCGTGCTAATATACCTGTCTTGGTACCTGCCACTCTAGAATATCAATTAAGACTTTATCTTACCGTCACTCAAACTACCGCTGAGCATGCATGCTAGCC
Source organism: Suaeda aralocaspica (assembly GCA_016808085.1). NCBI lineage: Eukaryota > Viridiplantae > Streptophyta > Magnoliopsida > Caryophyllales > Amaranthaceae > Suaeda > Suaeda aralocaspica. The sequence continues at coordinate 377,012 of PYUH01001033.1, forward strand.
CAAGAAATTGATGGAAAAGAAAATTCTATCTTTTACTTAAGTAAGAGGTTTTTACAGTATGAAGAAAAATATTCCAACATTGAGAAGATGTGCCTCGCACTAGTATGTTCTACCATAAAAATTAAGACATTACTTGCTCACTCACACTGTTCATGTAGCCACCGAAGGTGATCCTCTAAAATATCACTTTGACAAGCTTGTAGTCAATGGATGGATGTCAAGATGGATAATAATGTTGGCTGAAATTGGCCTTAAGTTTGCATCATATAAATCCATAAAAAGGTAGTGTGATATCAAAATTCCTGGCCGACTCTTCTAATGAGCCTTGACCTGAGGATTATGAGTTCTTCGATGAAGAATTGATGATGACTCAAGAAGAAAGTTGGTCACTCTGTGTTGATAATGCCTCAAATAAACAACAATGTGGTGTTGGTGTATTACTTGTTTTGCCAAAACAAGAACATACACCAATATTTGTCAAAATGGACTTTGAAGTAACAAATGGTGCTGTAGAATACGAGGCCTCAAAGTTCAAAAGCGACGGGTGCATAGGGTCACATCTTTGATTATTATTATATTTCTGGAAGATGGAAGGTGAGAAGCGAAAGCTTGGCACCGTACCAAGCTCATTTAGAACAAGTAGTGTCACAAATTGAAGTAGTTAAGATTACTTTCCTTCAAAGGGAAGATAGTTAATTTGTTAACGCCTTGAATAGACTTGCATTTATGATTGGAATACCGAGCTCATTGACTGAAATGCCCTCGGTATTTGAAATAAGAAAAGAACCAGCGCATGTCTGTATGCTTGTAAAGGAAACAAGGTGAGTGACCTCACCGAAGAAGATCCTTGGTATGCCGACATCAAGAATTTCTTGGAAAGTCAGCAATATGCTCCTAATACATCCAAGAAAGAACAAAGAACTATGAGGCTCTTGGCTTCTCAATACATTATTCAAGGAGGAGAGCTATACAAAAGGCATCATAGCAGTTTACATCTTCGATGCATGAATCAAGAAGAGTCACAAAAGGTCTTGGATCAACGAAATGCAGGAGTATGTGGAACCCACATGAATGCTAAAATATTGACTTTGAAAATCATAAAACAGGGGTATTATTGGACTACCATGGAAAAAGATTGCCATAGATATCTACGACATTGTGACATATTTCAAAAGTTTTCAAATGCTAAACATATACCTCCATCCCTACTCCAATCGTTATTATCTCCTTGGCAATTCTCGACATGGGGACCTAATATAATTGGAGAGTTCACACCTCCGAGCCATGGAGGCCACGAATTCATATTACTGGCAATTGATCATTTCACTACGTGGGTGGAAGCTGTCTCATATCGTGTACTCCAAGCTAAAAATGTGGCTCATTTGGTTGAGACGAATATATTATGTAGATATGGGGTGCCTCACAAGATTATAACTGACAACAGGACACACTTTTCAGCCAAAAGCCAAGAACTTTCTGAAGAAATACAAGGTTCAACAACACAAAGAGTCTCCTTATCAACCTCAAACTAATGGGGAAGCTGAAGTAGCAAGTGAGAATAATAAGGTCATTCTCTCAAAAATGACTAAAACCTTTAAGGATTGGGCTCTTAAATTACCCTTTGCCTTATGGGGGTATTATACTCAACGGGAGCCACTCGTTTCTCACTTGTGTATGTGATTGAAGTAGCCCAACCAATTGAGCTTGAACTTTTGAAGGATAGTATTAGAAAGCGAACTTCTGGAAGCTAAATGGGGCAGGGATAGATTTGATGCTTTAGCCATTTTAGATGAGAAACTGCTAAAGGCTCTAAGTCATGTACAAGTTTATCAAAATAGGATCGAAATACCTTTCAATAATTATGTAAAAGGAACAAACATCAAAGATGTAACACCCTAGAAATTCCTAACTTCCTCTATAGCTTTTCCGGAAAACATATTATATTTATTAAAGAATAATAATTATTAAAACTCCCAAATAACGAGGAAAAACCAAAGCATTACCGCCACCGTGATAACGGCTAAGGCATTTATCAATGTACTACAGCGGATGTCTTTAAAATAAAAACCAATTTAAAACATGAACTCAAAAACAATCTAAAAACTAAAATCAAACCAACAACCAAAAGAAAATGAACTTAAAACTTTATTAGACTTCGGAACCATATTAATGACCCTTTAAAACCAAAACTTAAACTTCGAAATTAAAACAACATCCAAAAAGTAAGATAAATCCATAAGCAAATAGATTAAGAAACACTGCCCACACTCTCACTCCAGCCCAACATGAAATGACTTATGCCCACTTGTACATGTAGGTTTTCTTATTCTAGACAACTACTCACCAACAAGTGGGTCATTGTAGGGCCAAGTTCAAGACAAAGCCATGCACACAAAACAAACAGTCAGCAAAGCTGATTACATAACTGCTAAAGACTATGCAATAGGAACAACATAAATTATAATAAAAGCAAACATACATCTTACCCTTCACAACTGTTCACCCGTGCATAAACTCAACATAAACAAATTAATTATTTCCCTTCCTTTAACATCTCCCTATTGGGCACTAATTGGGAGAAACTCCAAGAAGGTATTACCTATGTCACATAAAGTGACGGAATTCCAACGCATTAAAAATATAAAAGAGTACAACGTCTTATACTCCAATTAGAAGTCATACTCAATGTATGCACGTTACAAAAGTTTTGGTGTGAATCCTCTTTCACTTTACGTGATTATCTGGTTTAACGATGTTATGACTCACATACAACATCACATAAAAGCATGCATAAATTCAACCAAGCCATATTAAGTATCTTTGATTTAAAGTTATTCTAAAAATAATCTTATGTGTGTCCTTTAATTAAACTAAACTTCCTTTACCACACACTAACTGTGAGTGGCTACTATTTACTTTCTCCTTGACCACACATTAAACTATGAGTGGCAACATGTATAAAGATATTTGCTCATTACCTTTAATTAATCGTGTGAATAAAAATTCAGAAACTACTTTTCTTGTTGATGAAGTCAATAACCAACTTAAACAACTTCCTTTTCTTCTTCAATAATCTATTGGCGAATTTTAAACTAATCATAGCATTCCAATTTAATCTTGAAGAATTTCATTGCTAAACTATGGAATGTAAAAATAATATAAAATCATGCTTCTAATAAAACTGGTTATGCATGGCAATTTCACAAACCAATCAAGCACAACAACATATCATATAAGATCAACCAAGCATGAATTCTAATTTCTATGTTTGTCTTTAGTACTTACATACCTTGTGTTGTAGTGGTGATCCGCCACAACTTCTAAAAGTCGACTATTTCGAAGATTCCTACATAGAGAAAACCGAAACTAAATTAAAACCTTGTTAACTAAGTTCATCAATAACTCTAAACTAACTTTCTACATTAGAAACATGTCCAAAACATTATCTATATGGCCTCTGTTCAATTCCATAGTTTATTTTAGTTTTTCTATGGCAAGATAATTGATTTTCGGATTTTCCAAAAATAGCAGCTTTGTAAACCTTCTTAAAAACACTCTTAAACCTTTCTAAATATCATATTTTGATCATACAACACTGTAGTCATGTTCTAAGATCAATATACAATACCTAGATGCATCAAAAATAATTATATCTTACTATGTTACATGTTGCTATTTTTATTGGCCATCAATAAGTGTTAAGAAAAATTTACAGCTTTATTTATTCATCTAAATCTCATTAAAAACTCATAAACACATCATAAATTCATCATAAAACTCTTTTACAATCCACTACCATCATTATGAAACAAATCTATGCGAAACAAATCTATGCTTTAGAATAATTTTTCATAAACCAAAACATGTTCATAATATTTATTCTATTGATATTCATGACAACAAAATTTGGACAGCAATATAATTTATGTTTAAAGCCTTTAAAAATCAATCTAAACATCATATATTTACCCAACAACGATTCATGATCATAATATTGAAGGTTAAGTCATTAAAACCCATAAAATCAAGAATTTCATAATTTTATAAACCCTAATTTAAAATTTCATGAACAACAAATAAATTCATGCTTTAAAATAAATCATAACTTCATAAAAACATGATTGTAACTATAATAACATGATTAATCATAAATATAAACATCAATTTGCAAGATTAAATCAAAAAGAAAAGAGGAAGAAATGTTTTTTTTTCTTGAAGATGCGAAAATACCAAGTAGGGGAGGAAGAGGGTGGCCGGCAGGCAGCAGGCGGCTGCCGTGGGATGGTGCCGACGAGAGGTGGTGGCGAGAGGGAGGAGACACGTGGGTCCCGGCGGAAAACAACGAGCAAAAAAAAAACATTATTTCCCTTCAGAAATTTCACAACTTCGTTTTTTTTTTGTTCGAAATTTTTTTTCCTCTCTTTCTCTCCCTAAAGTTTTGGAATCCTAAATCACCAAGTTGCAGAAAAAATCTGAAAATTGGGGTTTCAAGGGGTATTTATAGGCCTCAATGTAGGTTTTGGTGCAATTCCACAAATACCCTTAATGCTTGAAATTACTTTTATGCCCTTGTTTTAAAACAATTTAGGAAACACTAAAAAATTTATTTTTAGAAAATTATCAAAATATTTAATAAAACATAAAATATTATTTATAAACACAAAAAAATATTTTATTTAGAATTTATTTAAATTTTCTTTGTTTTAATATTCTTATTGAATATAATTTCTCAATAAAAATACTAAAAACATACGTATAAATTATTGTATGGGGTATTACAGTCTACCCCCATTAAAAGAAGTTTCATTCTGAAACTTTATGTAAATTATTGTATGGAATTTGAATAGAGACTACATTTACTTCAAGCTTTTTCATTATAATACTATGTTGTTGCAGACTTTAGACATTTACTTAACTTTTGCTTAACAACTTCCTAGTGGACAGATATAAAACTTTACATAAAAGTCGTAAAAACTCGTAAACACTTGCAAAATTGAGGGTAAAAACGCGCGAAATTAAATCTCACTCTACCCCCTTAAGAATCGAGTTATGGCCCCGTAACTCTACCTACTAACCTGAAATAACTTTGGATACTTTTCTCTCATCATATCTTCGGCCTCCCAAGTACCTTCTTCAGTTTCTTGGTTAGACCCCAATACCTTCACTATTTTGACGCTTTTTCTACGAGTATCCCTGACCTATATCAAGGATCTTCATTGGCCTCTCTTCATAGGTCAAACTTTAGTCTAACTCTACTGTTTTAGGCTGTAACACATGTGACTCATTTGGAACATATTTTCTTAGTTGAGACGCATGAAAGACATTGTGAACCTTACTCAACTCCAATGGTAATGCTAGTTTATAGGCAACCTTTCCAACTCTTTGCAAGATCTCATAGGGTCCTATGTATTTTGGGCTTAATTTCCCCTTCTTTCTGAACCTCATTACTCCTTCCATTGGTGATGCCTTAAGAAGCACCTTATCACCAACTTCAAACACAACTTCCTGGCGTTTTTGGTCTGCATAAGATTTTTGTCTATCTTGTGCTGCTTAAATCTTTGCTTGTATTACTGTTATCTTATCTATTGTTTCTTCAATCAATTGAGGTCCTAGAATCATTTTCTCACTTATGTCACTCCAACATAAGGGACTTCTGCACTTCCTTCCATATAAAGCCTCAAAAGGTGCCATGTTAATACTTGCATGGTAGCTATTGTTGTATGACAACACAATAAAATCTAAGTGATCCTTCCAATTCTCTTTTCATCCTAGGCCACCAATACACCTTCTTCAAGTCCTTATACAGCTTATCACCTCCAAGATGCACTAACTACGGGGTATTATGAACTTCCTCCATGATTCTCCGTTTCAAATCCTCACATTTATGTGGTACACACCACCTTCCTTTATACCTTAAGCTCCCATCCTCATTAAGTCCATAGCCTTTCCTAGTTCCAATTTTTCCTTAATACAATCCAATTTCACATCTCCCTCTTGGTTCTTCTTAATTTCCTCAAATACCGTGGGTTGGATACTAAGATTACAAAGTATTCCTTCCAACTCTCCCTCCTTCACTTTTTCCAAGTTCATTCTCTCCATGTCTCTACATAGTTCGTTAGTGACCACTAAAGTATTCACTCCATACTTCGTTTTACGGCTTAAAGCATACGCTACCACATTGGCCTTCCCTTCATGGTATTGGATATCTAAATCGTAATCCTTGATCAACTCAAGCCATCTCCTCTGTCTCATGTTTAAATCTTTTTGAGTGAAAAAGTACTCTAAACTTTTTTTGTCTGTGTAGATCCTACACTTTGCTCCATACAAGTAATGCCTCCATATCTTTAAAGCAAACACGATCGCTGCTAGCTCAAGATCGTGAGTAGCGCAGTTTGCCTTGTATGGCTTGTAACACCCTGGAATTTCCTAACTTCTTACTTCTTATTTTTCCGGAAAACGTATTATAATTAGTAAGGATTATATTTATTAAAACTTTTAAATATGGAAAAAACAAAGTATTACCGCCACCGTGGTAACGACTAAGGCATTTATCAAAGTACTACAACGGAAGTCTTAAAATCTAAACCAATTTAAAACTAAACTTCAAAATAATCTCAAAATAAAAATCAACTTTAAACTTATTACACTTCGGTACCATATTAATGGCCCTTAAAAACCAAAACTAAAAGTCTTTAGAAATAAAACAACATCCAAAATAAATATTAATCATTCATAAGCAATAGGATAAAGTAAATCTACAAAACACAGCAAGTGCTCTCACTCCAGCCCATCATGAAATGACATATGCTCACTTGTACCTGCAGCTTTTCTTTTACTTGAAAACAACTCACCATAAGTGGATCATTGTAGGGGCCAAGTCCAAGACAAAGCCATGCACACAAAACAAACATTCAGAAAACCTGAGTACATAACTACTAAAGACTATGCAACAAACAATAAGGAATAAAACATGCACTCAACTTACCTTAGACAACCTTTTATATGTACTTGGACTCAACTAAATTAATTGTTATATTTAAACTTATGGATCCTGCATCGAACGGGTTTCCTCCTTAAAAAATATCGCCCTATTGGCCACCAAATTGGGAGCAACTCCAAGAAGGTATTACTATATCACATAAAGTGACGGATATCCAACGCATTAAAAATATAAAAGTGTATAATGTCTTGTACTTCAATTAGAAGTCATAGATTGCTGTTCCATACGACTCCCCCCATTGTTCATACTCAAGGTATATGCGTTTCAAGAGTTTTGATGCAAGTCCTCTTACACTTTACGTGCTTAACCGGTTCAACAATGTTATGACTCACACACAACATCACATAAAGATATGCATCAAATCAAGAAAGCCATATTATTTATCTTCAATTTAAGGTGATCTAGAATTAATCTTATGTGTGTAATTTAATTAAACTGAACTTCCTTTACCACACATTACATGTGAGTGGCTAATTACTTACTTTCTCCTTGACCACACATTAAACTGTGAGCGGCAACATGTATAAATTAATTGCTCATAACTTGTTTTGATCATGTGAACAAAAATTCACAACTACCTTTCTTGTTGATTAAGTAACTAAACAACTTAAAATAAACTTGCTTCCTTTATTAAAAAAACTATTAGCCAAATGAACTGATCATAACATTCTAAACCATTTTTAGGAGCATCACTATACACACATGAAAATGTGGACTGATCATAACATTCCAAATCATTCCAAACATACTTTCTTAAAATGCATGAAAATGTGGACTATTACATGGCTTCAATTGTCTTGAAGCATATGCAATCACCTTTCTAATTTGCATTAACACACATCCCAAACCATTTTTAGGAGCATCACTATACACATCGTAAGAATCACTTCCATCTGGCAAAGTCAGCACCGGAGTTGTAGTCAAACGCTCCTTTAAGGTCTGAAACGCCTCTTCATACTTATCACTCCACACAAACATACAGTCTTTCTTCATTAACGACGTTATTTGTTTAGCAATTCTCGACAAGTCTTTTAGAAACCTCCTATAATAACCTGCTAACCCTAAGAAACTCCTAACATATGTCACACTCTTAGGCGTAGGCCACTCTTTTACTGCTTCAATCTTGGCTTGATCCACTTCAACTCCCTATTTTGACACGAATTGTCCTAAGAATGCTACTTTCTCCAACCAGAATTCACATTTCGAGAACTTAGCATACAATTTATTTTCCCTTAGTGTCATTAATATCGTCCTCAGATGTTTTACATGCTCCTCTTTACTCTTTGAGTACACCAAAATGTCATCAATGAAAACAACCACAAACTTATCCAAGAACTACTGAAAATTCCTATTCATTAAGTCTATGAAAGTTGCTGGCGCATTGGTTAACCCAAAAGGCATAATAGTAAGCTCATAATGCCCATACCTTGTACGAAAAGTCGTTTTTGGTATGTCCTCATTAGCAATTCTCAAGTGATGGTACCCTGACCTCAAATCAATCTTTGAAAACACAGTAGCTCCTTTTAATTGATGAAACAAGTCATCAATCCTCGGTAAAGGATACTTGTTCTTGATCTTCACCTTATTTAACTCCCTATAGTCAATAAACAATCTTAGACTACCATCTTTCTTCTTTAAAAACAGCACTGGTTCTCCCTAAGTTGAAGCACTAGGCTTAATGTAACCCTTCTCCAACAACCCTTGTAAATGCTCTTTCAACTCACTCATTTCTGTAGATGCCATCCTATATGGTGCTTTGGAAATTGGTGTTGTTCCTGAAACTAAGGCTATGGTAAAGTCAATTTCCCGCTTCGGAGGCATTCCCGGAATCTCTTCCGGAAACACGTCCAGAAAGTCCCTCACTACCTCAATATCCTCGAGCCTAGCGGTATCAACAAGATCTACATCCCTCACACTAAAGAGGTAAATTGGAAAACCTCTCCTCACAAACCTAGCAAACCTGATTACTGACACTATTTTATTGTGTTTTGGTCTTCCTGCACTCCAATAGCTCACTTTCTTACCCTTATTAACTAACGAGATCTTCTGTGGCTCACATAATATCTCAGCCTTATGCTCACTCAACCATTCCATCCCCAGAATCACTTCCAAGTCACCCAAATTCAAACTCGATTAGGTTAGCCTTAAACTGCACTCTCTCAATTTCAATAGGAAAATCCAGAAATCTCCTTGAACACTGTACTTCTTGTCCTGATGATAACACTATTGACATATCTATTGTATCTACTTTTCCCAACACATGCATTAACTTTTCCAAAATCTTGGTGGATACAAAATAATATGTTGCATTAGAATCAAAGAAAACTTTTACAAGAAGAGAGTGAATAGAAAAAGTACTAGTAATTACATCCTTACTAGCATCAACTTCAATTCACTTCGAGCAATCACATTCATCTTTGTAGTATTTGAGGTCTTAGTCTGACCTCCTCCGTTTCCAATTCCACTTCTATTTCCGGCTTGAGGTGTTGCCTTTCCTCCCAAATTTTCTTGAAAACCCTTATGCTGACCCCCAGTTGAGTTCCCTTTGAATTGAGGACCTTGTCCTTCCTTGCCCTTGTTCTTGGAGAAGAACTTATACTCACAGTGTCCAAGTTTGTTACACAAATGACAAGTCACTGGGTTCCCAGCACAGTCCTTTCCTTGGTGATTGTTAGGACACTTCTTGCAGAAGTACACACAACCTCCTTAATTAGCCATCTAAGGTTTATTCCCATTTCCATTAGCAGGCTTCCCAAAGTTTCCCCTGCTACCCAGGAAGTTATTATTGAAATGAGGTTTCTTAAATCCTTTATGACTCCCTTGATGCTTGAAGTTTCCACCACCATCCTTCCTTTTCTCCCTCGTCTCACCTTCCTTTAATACCTCCCTCTTCTTTTGGTCTTGGGCATACAGATGTGCATCTCAACCATATAGCTTATCCAAAGACTCAAAGACTTTCCTGGCTAACTGTAACTAGATGTCTAACGGTAACCCTGTCTCACAACGATTAGCCTTCACCTTTTTGGTTACCACGACCTCCTTAGCAAACCTAGACAACTCTTTGAATTTAGAGTAATACCTAGTAACAGACATACTCCACATCTTAAGCTGTAGAAACTTATCAACTATCTAATTCTAAAAGAACACAGGATAAAACTTGTGGCGAATCTGTTCTTGAAATACATCCTAATTGAACCCTGGCAAAGCGCTAATCGCAACTTCATTTTGTGACCACCAAAAATCAGCTTCTCCTCTCAAATAGTAAATTACATGGTTCACCTTAAGCACTTCTGGACACTCAACTGCTCCAAACAACTTGTTAAATTCTCTCAACCATCCTTCTGGAATAGTTGGATTGTGCTCTCCTTGGTAAGTGGGTGGCTTACTTAGAGAAATCTTCTTGAAAAGTTCCCTAGCAGGGTCATTACCATTTCCATTTCCTCTAGCAGCTAACTGTTCAGCTATAGTAGCTAATTGCCTCACTACCTCATTCAGCTGATTGTTGTTACGTTTAACCATTCTATTACTCCTGTAGAGGGAAAAGACCTCTCTATTAAACTATGTCTAACTCTATGTTAGAACAGCATAAACTCATAACATAAAACGTTTTCTCATTTTGTCTCACAAAAGAAGTTTTCATTCCTTTAGAGCGAATGATTCAATTAGTTTTGATTATTAACACAACCATTAAAACAATAATAAAGCACATAAGAAATAAAAATAATTCCCTTGGTTCTACTCTACTTGAGGCTTCATTTCCTAAAAGAATTCTTATTGATTGATTCCTCCCAAATATTCTTGATGGCTCACTGCCACTTATTCACAAAAATAAACAACAATCTAAATTGTTTACATTAACAACGCTAAACAGTATTAACTAACTCATGTCTATACAAAACTCCTAAACATTAACATTGTCCGTTTTGTCCTTTGACATTACATATTACTTAGGTATAAACTCAGGATCATCCTTCACATCATCTTCATATCCTCTTCCATGTCTTCATCCATATCTTCCTCAGGATAAAGCTCGACTTCATCCTCAGAATCAGATACCACATCTACATGCACAGGGATCACTAGATTTGTATTTTCGATCTCATAACACGAGCTATCCTTCGATTTATAACTCCGTGAACTAGAAGTAGTTCCTTCACAACCATGTCATCATCTTCCTGGTTACTTGGGCTTGGTGTGGGCCGGGTCTCCTCACTTGCATTCAATTCCTGGTACTCCTTCTCCTTCCTTGCAATATAACCCTCTACATACCTCCAGTCGCAGCCCCGCTGACCAACTGCATCTTTATATTTGGTGTAATCTGGAAGTCATCCAGCGACGTGAAAGTCATTGAACTAAGCCTTAATATCCAGGTAGGGTGGACGGTTAGGCAAACAACTAGCAATTAGGGTCGACACATGATCAGGTTGGTCCCATTGCGGTAGCATCAACACCGTACTGATGTACCAATAATAAAATCGTATCTTCCAGACATATTGAGGTGGACTCTCATAGTCCTTCTTTTTCGATGTCCCAGTCTAATTACCCTTACCAGGCATGCTATCTGACATCCTGCACAGCACTTAAGACTAATGGACCATCCTTCCCATAACAAAACTAAACTAACGGTTCTACAACAAAAGGGCTTGTTGCTAACATACAGTTTCTGTTACACATAGCTACTCACATAAGCAACATCTCAAAACATGAACTTAAATGCATGAAAGAACAGAAATAAAACTATCCTACATGCCCAACATCCTACCCAAACTCACCACATGATATTAAAGCAATAGCACAAAGTGCATACCTGAATTCCTTGCATACCTGCATAAATAATTAATTTTAAATCATTTATTTTCCAAAACGTTCTATTTTCTGAAATTACTATTTTTAGAAAAATTTCTATTTCCAATAACTTTCCAAATAGAATTCCTGTTTCCCAAAATAAAACATAGAGTACCCCTAAAAATAAAATTTTATTTTATTTCGAAAACCTGGTAACCATTTTCTAACACCCGAGAATTTCATAACTTCCTCTATAGCTTTTCCGGAAAACATATTATAAACATTAAAGAATAATAACTATTAAAACTCCTAAATAACAAGGAAAAACCAAAGCATTACCGCCACCGTGATAACGGCTTTGGCATTTATCAAAGTACTAAAGTGGAAGTCTTTAAAACCAAAACAAATTTAAAACATGAACTCAAAACCAATACCAAAACTAAAATCAACCCAACAACCAAAAGAAAATCAACTTAAAACTTTATTACACTTCGGAACCATATTAATGGCCCATAAAAACCAAAACTGAAACTTCGGAATTAAAACAACGTCCAAAAAGTTAGATAAATCCATAAGCAAATAGATTAAGAAACCACAAAGACTACTCAGCAAGCATTCTCACTCCAGCCCTGCATGAAATGACTTATGCCCACTTGTAACTGTAGATTTTCTTATTCTAGACAACTACTCACCAACAAGTGGGTCATTGTAGGGCCAAGTCCATGACAAAACCATGAACACAAGACAAACAGTCAGCAAAGATGAGTAGATAACTACTAAAGACTATCTAACGAGAACAACATAAATTAAAATAAAAGCACACATACATCTTACCGTTGACAACTCTTCATCTGTGCATAGACTCAACATAAACAAATTAATTGTTATATTTAAACTTTAGATTTCGCATAAAACGGGTTTCCCTTCCTTTAAAATTGCCCTGTTGGGCACCAACTTGGGAGCAACTCCAAGAAGGTATTACCTATGTCACATAAAATGACGGAGTTCCAACGCTTTAAAAATATAAAAGTGTACAACGTCTTGTACTCCAATTAGAAGTCGTAGATTATTGTTCCATACTACTCCCCCTATTGTTCATACTAAAGGTATATACGTTCCAAGAGTTTTGGTGCGAATCCTCTTTCAGTTCACATGATTAACCAGTTTAACGATGTTATGACTCACATACAACATCACATAAAAGCATGCATAAAGTCAAGCTAGCCACATTAATTATTTTCGATTTAAAGTGATTCTAAAAATAATCTTATGTGTCTCCTTTAATTGAACAAAATTTCCTTTACCACACATTAACAGAGAGTGGCTACTATTTACTTTCTCCATGACCACACATTAAACTATGAGTTGCAACATGTATAAAAATATTTACTAATTACCTTCTATTAATCGTGTGAGTAAAAATTTACAAACTACTTTTCTTGTTGATTGAGTCACTAACCAACTTAAATAACTTCCTTTTCTTCTTCAATAAGCTATTGGCCAATTTTAAACTGATCATAACATTCCAATTTAATCTTGAAGAATTTATATTGCTAAAATATGGAATGTCAAATTATTATAAAATGATGCTTCTAATAAAACTTGTTATCCATGTCAATTTCACAAACCAATCAAGCACAACAACATATCATATAAGATCAACCAAGCATGAATTCTAATTTCTATGTTTGTCTTTAGTACTTACGTACCTTATGTTGTAGTGGTGATCCGCCACAACTTCTAAAAGTTGACTAGTTTGAAGTTTCCTACATAGAGAAAACCGAAATTATATTAAAACCTTGTTAACTAAGTTCTACAACAAGTCTAAACTAACGTTCTACATTGGAAACTTGTCAAAAACATTTTCTATATGGTTTCTTTTCAATTCCGTACATTATTTTAATTTTTCTATGGAAAAATACTTTCTTTTCGGTAATTTTCCAAAAATAGCAGCTTTGTAAACCTTCTTTAAAACACTATTAAACCTTTCTAAATATCATATTTTGATCATAAAACACTATAGTCATGTCCTAAGATCAATATACAATACTAAGGTGGATAAAAAATAATTATATCTTACTATGTTACATGTTAATATTTTTATTGGGCATAAATAAGTGTTAATAAAAATCTACAACTTTATTTATTCATCTAAAAATCATTAAATACTCGTAAACACATCATAAATTTATCATAAAACTCTTTTAAAATCCACTAACATCATTACGAAACAAATCTATGCTTTAGAATAATTTTTGATAAACCAGAACATGTTCATCACTAGTGGAAAAATCGCTAAATACTACACCCTTTTTGCTGCGGTTTGTGTAGCAAAAAAAAAAAACGCAGCGAATATCTTTGGAGGGAAAACCCAGAAGTGCAGCATTTGCTGTGGTCAGTAAAAGTCGCAGCAAAAAACTCAATTGATGCGGTTTTTGAAGTATTTGCTGCGGTTAGGTGTGACGCAGCAAAAGGGTTTTTTTTTTAAAACCTAACAAACTACACCCTTTTCGATTCGTTGCACGGACAACAAACAAATTCTCTCTCACCTCACAAAAACTTCTTCTTCTCCCTCACCTCACTGAAGAAACTTCTTCTCCCTCACCTCACACAAACTTCTTCTTCTCCCTCACCTCACATAAACTTCTTCTTCTCCCTCACCTCACTGAAACTTCTTCTTCTCACCTATTCAATTCGCTGCGCTGCATCTCACCTCGTTAATCCTTTAAACTTCTTCTCCCTCACCTCTTCGCTGCTGCATCTCAACTTCTTCCGGTGAACTTGGTCTGCTCCGGACACTTGGTCTCATCTTTCGGTCCTCAGGTAAGCTTCGAACTTTCACCTTGTTATTTCGTTTTCTTTAGTGTCGATTCTGTTTTTTTTTTTTCTTTTTTCTTTATGCGTGAATTGTTTTTTCTTGTTTTTTTCTTTAATGTCGAACTTTATGTTAGAATTTAAGTCCATTATAACTGTTTTTTTAATGTCGATTTTTATTTGATTATTGCTCAAATGGGTTTTGTTTGAATTGCTTTTTTGTTGTTAAAGTCCATTATGTAATTTTGGAGGCACGAAGTACCGGCACCGAAGGAGGCGAACTGCATGCGGCTATTCTAGTCTTCATTGTAGTTAGTGAGTTAAAACACTATAAACGTATGTTACCATTGAATTATTCACTCTGTTAAAACTATTTTATTTGTTTCAGTAACAACAGTTTACGATTTGCTGTTGAGTAGTAATAATTGTCTTTTGTTTCTTTCAATTGTTTAATTTAGTTGTAGCTTTCTTGTGCAATGGAAACTGGGGGTAATTCTGTAGAATTTTGTGGGAATTTGATTTGTTTATTGTTGAATTTGGTTAGTGGAATTAGAATTCTAATCAGTTAGGCAGGAGATTAGTAACTTAGTACTCTTCTTCGTCTTCTTTATTTTGATGCTTTGATGGTTTCAATAAGTATTCTTATTACTGCTATTCCAATTCTTAATATGTTAGGCTAAATTAGTTTAGGGTAGGGAGATATATTGAGTAGTGGATTAATTACTTTGTGAGAATGAGGAAGTTGTGATTTTTATTAGTATTGTTCATAATTAATTGGATTGATAATCTGTGTTTTTGACCGAAACTTTCAAATTATATTTTTAGACCGGCCATCTTGGTATAATTGGATAGTTTTGTTGCTAGAATTTGACTCGTGATACGTAATTGGCCTAGTTATTTCCGTTAGTAGCGAATGGGTGTTTGATTAGTGACTGAAGCTTGCTGTAGAATTTGACTCGTGATACATAATTGTAGAATTGTGTTTGTTGCAGGTTAATTTTTTGTGGGGTTTTGTTGTTTATGGCATTTATTTGGATTAATTCTAGCAGGAAATTGTGTTTTTGCAACTGTATTTTGTGTTAGTGTTGCAATGTGTGTGATTTAGGTTATTAGTGATGTGGTTTTTTTATTGTTTGAAGGTTTTTTATATGTTGGGATTTTTTAGAGTAAAGTTGGCTGAATTTGACATGGGGTTTAGTGTCTTAATATTGTAATCTTATGTTGTCATCAGATTAAAAAAAACTTGATAAAAAATCCAGGAAAAAAGTTAAGAACTTGATAATATTTTACAAGTTTTTTTTAACCTTTATTTCTTTTTGGTAAGAATTGTAAATAAAAAAGTACTAATATACCTGAATTTGAAGATAATAATCAACTTCATAATTATGTTTCTGAAGCAAAGATGCAAGAGCTTGATCATAAGCCATAGAAGAAGAAGAAGGCAAAGAATATTCAGCAAAATTTGCAGTAGAATTAGTACAAGAAGAAGAAGGAAATGAAGTAAATCCTTGGTTAAAATTATTGTTATTATTACAAAAATACCCCATTTCCATATTCATTTGTTGATTTTTGTTTTGAGAAAGAGGAGAAAATTTTGGGTTTGTTGTGATCCAATTATGTTGGGAGAAATGATTTAGATTTTATGAGAAAAACTGTGTTTCAACATAAGAAGAAAAATAAAAAGAGAGAAAATAGGGGTATCAATTATGTATTGATATTATTATTGTTGGAACTACGAAATGGTTTTGATGGTAATGGAAATTTATAGATGAATTTTGATGCACTTGGTGGGAAATGAGGTGGTATTTAGGATAGATGTCGATTGTTAAGTTTCTGTTTTGATTTTAAAGTGAAACTAATGGGTTGTACTTGTGACCTTAAGTGTTAAGAGAGGTTTGACTCTTTGTGATTGGAGTGAAAGTTGAAATTTAAGTCAGTTTCAATTGTTGTTGATGATTAAGGTTGATTGAGAATAACAATAAATAGGAAATGAACGTCTGTTTAATTAAAATATGTCTATTANAATTAACTTATGTCTATTTAAGAACTTGATGTCATTAATGTCTGTTTAATTAACTTATGTTGTCATTTTCCGCACATGTTGTTGAAGTGATGGAAAAAGATCGTTCATGGATGTGGATGTATGGTAGTAGGGAATGTCAAGCATTTTTGGATGGGGTTGAGGAATTATGTAACTCTGCCTTGGCCAGGAAAGCAGCTTATAAAGCGGCTGGTAAAGATGACATACAAGGCTTTTATTGCCCTTGTCTTAATTGCGCCAATGTTAATAGTGTTGAAAGCGTCACCGAGCTTAGGTAACACGTAGTTTGTAAGGTNTTAGGCAACACGTATTTTGTAAGGGTTTTCGATCTAATTACCATGTTTGGGTTTACCATGGTGAGGAGGGAGTGTATGTAGGCAATTCTGAGTCACATAATTACCATCATGAACAAGAAGAACCATTTGACTGCAATGATGATGTCTTTCTTAATGATGTAGCGGGAGACGATGAGGAAGTAGATCCTGTGGATGAGATGATGGAGANGACGATGAGGATGTAGATCGTGTGGATGAGATGATGGAGGGTATGGAGGATTCACGTTCCTTTGACTTCATTTCAGAGGCCTCTACTAAGCCTTTGTGGCCAGGTTGTACAAAATGGAGTAAACTGGCAGCCGTGTTAGACTTGTATAATATAAAGTCAAAGTACAACTGGTGTGACACTGGTTTTACTGAGTTGTTAAGTCTTTTGGCAACTATGTTTCCCGATGGGAATGAGCTTCCTAAGTCCAATTACTATGCCAAGAAATTGATGTGGCCTTTTAGATTGGAGTACCAGAAGGTACATACATGTCCTAATGATTGTGTATTATATCGAAATGAGTATGAATCCTTGGACAAGTGTCCAAAGTGCGCGTTGCCTAGGTATGAGAGGGAAGAGGCACGTGGTGCCAAAGGCCCGCCTGCAAAAGTGTTGTGGTATCTTCCTATTATACCAAGATTCAAGCGGTTGTTTTCAATTAGTAAGGATGCCAAGAATTTAAGGTGGCATGCAGAAAGGAGGAAGAAGTCGTCGACTTTGCTCCAACATCCGTCCGATGCTCCTGAATGGAAGAATATTAACAGAAAATATCAGACATTTGGGGCGGACAATCGTAACCTAAGGCTAGGGTTATGCACTGATGGAATGAACCCTTTCGGCACTCTTAGTTCAAAGCATAGCTCATGGCCGGTCATTCTCACCATCTACAACCTTCCACCATGGTTGTGTATGAAACGAAAGTACCTTATGTTGTCTCTTTTGATTTCTGGCCCCAAGCAGCCCGGTAATGACATTGATGTTTATCTTGCACCTCTTGTTGATGACTTGAAGAAGCTGTGGGATGAAGGTGTTGAAGTGTTTGATGCTCATGCAAGGGAGACGTTTACATTGCGTGTCATGGTTCTGTGCACTCTAAATTATTTCCCGGCTTATGGAAACTTATCTGGGTACAAGAATAAAGGGAAGAATGCTTGCCCTATTTGTATGGATGACATGGATGAAACATGGGTCGGTAAGTACGTCGATTGGTGTAACCGGAGGTTCTTACCTTCCAATCACCCTTATCGTAGGAAGAAGAAAGCATTCAACGGAAAGGCTGAAGATCGTGTTGCTCGCCGACCTTTAACTGGGTATGAGGTTTATGAGCGTGTTAAGGGTGTTGAAACCATTTTCGGTAAACCGAACAAGGAATGTAAATTGTTGTGGAAAAAGGAGTCCATCTTTTGGCAGCTTCCATATTGGAAAGATTTACAAGTTCGCCATTGTGTTGACGTAATGCACGTTGAAAAAAATGTTTGCGATGCCATACTTGGAACATTGTTTAAATTACAGGTAAGAGTAAGGACGGAAAAGTGGCTCGCGATTTCTTAAAAAAAATCGGTGTGAGACCTGAGTTGCGGCCTCAGGTGAAGANCAGGTGAAGGGAAGTAGGAAAAGGAAGAAGCCTGTGAAAGACGGACATGCCTTTTCTAAAAAGGGAAAGGAAAAGGAAAATGAGGAGCAAGATAATTTCGAACAAGCGCCCGTTTACTATCTGCCACCAACTTGCTACACATTGTCCAAGGGTGAGAAAAAGCGTTTTTGTGAGACTTTGTACAACATAAAGGTACCGTCTGGTTACTCCTCGAACATGAAACGATTTGTGTCATTAGATGGTGAATTGATGTTGTCCGGCATGAAATCACACGATTGCCACGTTATGATGCAAGTTTTCTTACCAATTGCAATTCGTGGGATCCTACCTAAACATGTAAGGTACACTATAACTGCTTTGTGTTCGTTCTTTAATACAATTTGCAGTAAAGTGTTGGATCCCACAAAGTTGGACGCTCTTCAACAAGATGTTATTGTGACTCTATGCAAGTTTGAGATGTATTTTCCTCCTACTTTCTTTGACATAATGGTTCATCTGATTCTTCATCTTGTGCGTGAAATTAAGCTTTTGGGTCCTGTGTATTTGAGATGGTGCTATCCATTTGAAAGGCAAATGGGGGTCTATGGAAATAAAGTAAGGAATACTGCAAAACCTGAAGCTAGTATGGTTCATGGCATTGTGGCTGATGAGATTAGTAATTTTGTAGCCGAGTATTTATCAGGTGTGACACCTATTGGTCTTCCTAGTTTGCGTCATGAAGGCAGGTTAGATGGTAAGGGGACAATTGGGTCAAAGACGGTCACTGTTTTCATACACATACTCCGACAAGCGCACTTGTATGTCTTACACCATGTGTCAGAAGTGCATCCATTTATAGATGAGCATATGGAAGTTTTGAGGGATGAAAGCCCCAATTTAAAAGGGGAAAGGTCATTGATGTTATTGCATAATAAAACCTTCATTGATTGGTTTTATAATCGAGTGATCGTTGGGCAACTGGAGGGTGTTTCTGAAACTGTTCGGTGGTTGGCTTTTGGTCCTCGGGATTCTGTTAATTATTTTGAGGGATATGATGTCAACGGCTACACATTTTACACCATTTCTCAAGACGAAAAGTCTCGTTGTTTACAAAATATTGGAGTTTGTGTAGTGGCATCCTCTACATTTTACGCAAGTGCTAAGGACCAATCTCCTGTAGATGCTAAGATGTTGTACTACGGCAAAATACAAGAAATATGGGAGCTAGATTACTCAACTTTCAAAGTTGGTCTTTTCAAATGCAAGTGGGTAGATTCAAGTCGTCGTACGGTTAAGAAAGATGACCCTTGTGGGTTTACCCTTGTTAATCTTGCACGCATGCGCGATGGTGAAGAGCCTTTTATACTTGCATCACAAGCTAAGCAAGTGTTTTACATAGCTGACCCGAAAGATCGTAAATGGTCTATTGTACTGCCTAGTAAAAGAAGTATACTTGGAGTAGGTGATGTAGATGATGAGGAAGAGTATGATGCCTTCGATGATTCATCACCGTTTTCGGGTCCCAAAACAAATGTAGCTGACTCAATTGTAGATGATACAAACTACATGCGTGATGACCATATAGAAGGGATAGTTGTTGAGGATTGACAGTACAAGATTTGTAATGTTGATTGTATTTGAGATTATATTTGAATCAAACTTGAATGTAATGTTGATTTTCAATGAAGTGTTCAATCATTTTTTAATTTCTGAATTCAATTTATTATTAAATTTAATGCATGCCAATTTATAAAAACCAATATTATTGATTGATCATAACTGCGATTGGATACTCATATATGCTTTTGATCCTATTCGTAATGTTGTTTGGATATCCGTATATGTTTGTTGAGAATTTATTAATTTCATTGATAATTTTTTAATTCGGAATTCTTGAGTATGGCTTTATTCTTTCAGTCCTATGTGTTGCAGGTATTCATTTGCTAGGTTGGCTTGGCAATGGGTAGTGATGATGATGATACACGCACTTCTGACAGCCAATGCTCTGAATCTGACCCGTCGTTTGATGACTCTAGAGAAGAGGATCAAGGGGAACCGGAAGATGTGGCTTATGACAAGTTACTTGATAAAATCGAGGAGCATGAACTCGCTGCTGAGAAAGCTAGCCTCCTTCATGAACAACAAATAGTTTTACCCCCCGTAGTGAATCAAAATGTTGCAATTGTACCATGAACAAGTCAAGGCTCTAAGTCCAAATTGCCGCAAAAGCGTCGAGGTCCATCTAAAGGCGTGCAAGCAAGTGAACCAATGCACTTGGAGTATGATGTATACTGGCAACCTACGGGAAAGTGGAGGACTAGGTATGGAACACATGTTGGGGTTTGTGTTCAAAAACTTTCGATCTTAGATAAATGGGAGGATGTAGATGAAGGTCTAAAGAAATCTTGTTGGGAAGATACAGTGGTAAATTTTTAAGCACTTATGCATATAGTATCCTTATTCTTTATTTTTTTATAAATCATTTAGTACTAATAACTTCCCTCTGAGCTGTGCAGAATTTGTTTCACATTGAGCCCGATGAACATAAGAAGAATGTTTTCTATTCGGCATTTGCTCAAAGGTTTAGAGATTTTAAATCAAAGTTAGTGAGTCGGTGGATCACAAAGAAGAGGAAGAGAGGAAACACAAGCAAGGGTGTGGAAGGCGAGGGAGACAAGGCGGAAAATGACAAAATGCCGTGGGATATTTACCCCCACTTGACCCCGGACATTTGGTCAGAATTTGTGGCACAAAAGACTACACCAAAAGAAGTTGTAATTGAACATATTTTATTTGATCTTTATTTTCCTTTGTTGTCATGTTCATACTTTGTTAATCGTTTTACAACGCTTATTACGTGCACATTATAACTTTGAATTCGATCGTACATGATAGGAAAGACGAGCTAAGCCTTCTACAAGTGCCAAAAAAAACTAGCTTATCATCACATGGGTAGACGAACCTACAACCAATCAAAAAAGGTTTGGTATGACGAGGGATTCTATTAGAAGGTGGTGTCATGTGGCGCAACCACATCCGGTGGATCCTCCTCATCAATCACACTTGTTGGTGATAGGGTCGTTGATTGGTATTGCTCTCTACATGGTCGAGATTCATCCGGGAAAAGGACCATCTCAAATCCGTCCGTGAAGAAAATTGCCGATGCTGTGGTATGATTTCCGTATTTGCTTCCCAATTTCAGTTTTTGCTCCCCAATGTCTGTTTTTGCTCATCTTTACTTAAAACTGTCAATTGGCGTTTGTGCATATTGGATTGAAAGAGAACGAGGCAAAGGGTGAGTTTAAGCCTGAACCTGGCAAAGATGCTTTGGTGATGGTTGTGGGGAAAGATCACCAAGGTCGAGTAAGAGGACGAGGAGGTGTCCGTTTAGGCAGCAAGAAAGGTCTTGGTGTTTCCTCACAATCACGTAGTTCAAGCTCCACAATGGAATTGGAGATGGAGAAAAAAGTGCAAGAGTTGGTCGAACAGGAGGTGCAAAAGGTCACACATCAGATGTCTTCTCAATTTAATTCCTTCTTAGATAAGTTGGGGTTGAAGGACGTTGTGGAATTGAATATGGCTCAAGTTCCTGATAAGTCAAGCAAACATGGCACCTCTAAAATGACGAAGAGGACTCCTGATCCCCCATTACCTGATGTAAAGGTACTGATTCATTTCAATCATAGTCATTTAGTGATTCAAAACATGTTATGAAAGTCTATTTCCACGCTTAGTTAACATATACGTTTATATGCACGTGGTAGGAGGAGACTCCATGCATTTTACTACTTCCTATGGATTGGGATGAGGAATGTGGGGACTTAGTTGAAGTTGCGTATGGATGTGTACAACCTCCAAACAATGATGGGGTCAATCATTTAAAAAAAGTAGAAGATTCAGAATTTTGGGTCGTCGTTAATGAAGTTGTCAATGGAATGGAAGATTATGCACTCCCAGTGGCAAGGGTTGAATATGACATTAACACCGTAGCTCAAGCACAAGGTTCATTTGTTACATGGCCACGCGCTTGGGTGCGGTTTTCAGAGGAGGTATTTTCAATCTTTCAGTTCCCCAATACATATGGTTTATTTAGAACAAGAATGTTTGATTGTTTTTAATAAAGAAAGTATGAAGTATGGTTTATTTTAAGCTTTTGAGGTATAATATAGGTTTTGCAGAAGTTGTGTCCAAAGAAGCCAAAGCAAGATGGAGGGAACAAAGGAGACTGTAAGGGAAAAATGGTGGCATCTGCTAAGAACAAGGCGAACTCGATTGATAAACAAGAACCTCCAAAAAAGATTGAACGCCCACAAAAAAAAATCTCCTCCAAGGGTTCCACTCCCGGGGAAGAACAACAGTTAGTTAATGATGAAGTGGTTGGAAGTTTGACGGAAGAGTGTACTTGGCTGTACACATGTTTGAAGGACGAGCCCGCAAATGTGTCTCTCAAAGTGGTGTTGATTAAGACACAATTTCACTACTTTGAAGACACCGATACTTGGATTACACGAGGAGACATTGCTAACTTCCTGGCCGGAGATATGCTATCGATTGGTATATTACAAGCTTTCATGAGGCAAGTAGTTACAATGACTTTAATTACATTACTCACATGTTTCTGTAGTAATTAATCGTTTTGCATGAACGTATTAATCGGTCTAAGTGACTCACATTTTCTTGTAATAGCGCATTGTATGTGGATTTGGATGGGTGCCAGACAATTTTGAAGGTCGGTTGATTATGTCCGTATGAGATTCATGATTATCGATGCTTAAAGATTCCAGCAGAAGTAAAAGATTACCTAGAGCGCGGTGTTGTTGAAGCAATGCGATCCTAGAGAAAGTTTGTTCTAGCACCGTACCTAGAGAGGTATGCGAATCTTAACTACTTAATAGTAGTAAAGTATTTCCATATTGTATAATGTAATCGGGAACAAAGTGTCATTTTTATATACTAGCATTGTCCTTGTAGAATGCATTGGGTCCTTCTACTCATTTCTCCTTGGACGCACACGGTGTATATCTTTGACTCGTGTCGTACTGAACCACCAAAGAAATATATGATCATGACATGGTTGAATAGGTGAATAAGTAATAAATGTTTGTTTGTGTATATGTGTCTAAAGTGACTATAAGTTACTAACAAATTTGTCAAATGCTATTCTTTATGGTTATGTAGTGTTATGAGGAAGATTGGTATTATCCCAAGTGGCTCAATTCCTAAGTTGATAAATGTCGAGGTATTTTTAGTAGTTTCATTCAATAGATGTATTTTGAAAATCCTAAGTTGATATCATTTCAAGTTGCACGGCATCATATGACTTGACCACGGTGAGTATGTAAGCTTTCTTTGTTTGATGTTGGAAACAATAATTTGTGTGGTTGAGCATGAATATGGGGTACTCCTTTAACTTGGGCACATCTTGCCTGATTCGGCCAAGTTTTGGCCGATGTGGGTAACTATCGGCCGATTCGGGCAAGTCTAGGCCGATTCGGGCAATTCTCGATCGATTCGGGTAAGTCAAGGCCGATTCGGGCAAGTGTAGGCCGATTCAGCCAAGTCTCGGCCGATTAGGGTAAATCTCTGTCGATTCGGGCAAGTCTAAGCCGATTCGGGCAACTCGAGGCCGATTCAGGCAAGTCTCGGTCGATTTGGGCAAGTCTCAGCCGATTCAGGAAAGTCTTGGCCGATTTGGGCAAGTCTCGGCCGATTCGGGCAAGTCTCTGCCGAGTTGGTCAAGTCGAGGCCGATTTAGGCAAGTCTCGGCCGATTTGGGCAAGTCTCGGCCGATTCGGGCAAGTGTAGGCCCATTCGGGCATGCTTTTTCTACGTCTGTCCCACCCCGAACCTGTTTTTGCTTGCTGTTTCTGTTTCTGCTGCTGATTATGTTTCTGTTTCAATTTGAACCCGAACTGCTCAGGCCTTCATCAAGCAA
Source organism: Suaeda aralocaspica (assembly GCA_016808085.1). Taxonomy (NCBI): domain Eukaryota; kingdom Viridiplantae; phylum Streptophyta; class Magnoliopsida; order Caryophyllales; family Amaranthaceae; genus Suaeda; species Suaeda aralocaspica. Next base: position 401,481 of record PYUH01001033.1, read on the forward strand.
ACTGCATTCCCAACCTTCACTTCTGCATATCAAACACCACAGCACTAACTTCCCTGCACTTCCCAACCTGCATTAGCAGCCCTAAAAACCTACACACCTAGCAGCCTTCATTCAATCTGACACAACGAACTGCTGCTGTTCAGCATTCAATGTAGTTGCTTGCTGTTCTGCTGTTCAGCATTCAATCTGGTTGCTTGCTGTTCTGTTGTACTTCTGCTGTTGTGGTTGCTTGTCGTTTGTGCTGTTTTGCTGTACTTCTGCTGTAGTTCTGCTGTTGTGGTTGCTGCTTTCTGCATTTATTTTGTTCTTCATGCATGGTTGCTTGCTGCTTTCTGCTTTCTTGCTTTCTGCAGCAATAGTGCTATTCTGCTTTCTGCTTTCTGCTGCAGTAGTGCTATTCTGCTTTCTGCTTTTTCAATGTTGTGCTGGCGGTGGTGCTTGCTATTCTAGCCTACACAAGTCGCCAAGAATTTGTGATGATGTTTGTTGTGTTGTGTTTGTGGTTTTTAATTTTCTTTTTAATTCGTTCGATATTCGTAATTCAATACTAATACCTGTAAATTTTGAATTTACTTATTGAAGGTTGTCGGCTCATTAGCTCGGCAAGGCCCGTTCACTGTTGAAGAAATTGCACAAGTTCGAGAGAAGGTAGCTAGTTTCATTACATTATATTGTTTGTAAGCTAAGGATACATTTGATACATTATATTGTAATTTTAAGTTGTAATTATATTATTAGTTTAATAATTGTTCTAGATCTTTTGACGAGATATTGTGTTATTAATATTGCCGATATTGTTATATATAATTATTGTCTCTATCATTTTTCAAAGTATATTTTAATTTATTGTTATTGTTATCATTAAGCTAGTAATTATTAAACAATATATGTGATAGGTTACATTAATTGATTATTAATGATTATGTTTAATTAATAATATAAAATAATAAAAAAAGCGGGAAAACCAACTATTTGTTGCGGTTATTAAAGAAGAAAGAAGCAAAAAATAGCTATAAATTTGGTGGGAAACCAACTATTTGCTGCGGTCAAGCATAGCAAACACAGCCAATAAGAGTAAAAATTTGGTGGGAAATTGAGGTATTTACCGCGTTTTTCAACCTAATCGCAGCAAATACTTACCCTTTTACTGCGCCCAAAACAGCAGCAAATAGCTTCTAGTTATTTGCTGCTACTACATTTGCTGCGGCCAAAAAGCGCAGCAAAAAGGGGGTATTTGACCGCAGGAAATAGGGTGTTTTCCACTAGTGCATAATATTTATTCTATTGATTTTCATGACTACAAAATTGCAACATAATTTATGTTTAAAGCCTTTAAAAATCAATCTAAAATTCATAAAATCATCATAAATTCTCCCAACAACAATTCATGACCATAACATTGAAGCTTAATTCATTAAAACCCACAAAATCAAGAATTTCATAATCTTATAAACCCCAATTTAAAATTTCATGAACAACAAATAAAGTCATGCTTTAAAATATATCACAACTTCATAAAAACATGATTGTAACTATAAAAACATGATTAATCATAAATATAAACATGATTTTGCAAGATTGAATCAAAAAGAAAAGAGGAAGAAAATTTTATTTTGAAGTTCCAAAAATACCAAGTAGGGGAGGAAGAGGGGGGCCGGCGAGCAGCAGGCGGCTGCCGTGGGGAGCGCCAGCGAGAAGTGGTGGCGACGGGGTAGAGACGCGTGGGTCTCGGCAAAAAAGGACAAGTAAAAAGAATTTTTTTCCTTCGGAAATTTCTGAATTTTGTTTTTTTTTTCGAAAAATTTTTCCTCTCTTTCTCTCTCTAAATTTTTGGAATCCTAAACCACCAAGTTGCAAAAAAAATCTAAAAATTGGGGTTTTAAGGGGTATTTAGGCCCCAAAGTAGGATTTGGTACAATTCCACAAATACCCCTTAATGTTTGAAATTACTTTTATACCCTTGTTTTAAAACAATTTAGGAAACACTAAAAATTCTATTTTTAGAAAATGTCCAAAATATTTAATAAACATAAAATATTATTGATAAACACAAAATAATTATTTTAATTAGAATTTATTTAATTTTCCTTTGTTTTCATATTCTTATTGAATATAATTTCTCAATAAAAATATACGTATAAAGTACGAAAATAACTCCTTAAGATACATGAAAATATGGGGTATTACAAATGAGGGAGCAGACTTGTTAATGAAGGCATTACGCAAGATCATGATGGACCTGAATGGAAAATTTCTCCCGAATCGGGCTAGGCATTACATTATCAAAAAGATATTTCCTTGAGGTGTAGTTGAGCTCATGGACATCAATGACGATGATTTCTCTAATCTCACTAATGTGGATTAACTCAAGAAGTATTATGTCTACATCATGTGAATTTGGAGTTACTAGAACTACAATCGGCCTGATTCTGAAAGGATACGTGGGGCACCTCGACGTTAGATTTAGCCCCTTTAATACACAAAATACTCTCTCCTCTATAGTCCTTTGATTGCCTGCTAATTCAAAACAATCATGAACTGCGTGTGGTTACCATAAAATTAATTAGTTTAAAATTAGATTAACTATTTATAGAAATAACTACTTTGAAATTAAATAAATTATTAAATTCAAAGTAAACATGAACTATGTTTGTTTTGGTAATGAATAAGCTATGCTTGTAATAAGTAAAAAGAAATTAATGAATTAATGAGTTTTGAATTAAATTATTATTTACCAAGGATTTAAGAGTGATCAATTGTGTAACTCAGAACAAATTTATTAAATTTTAAATAATTATTTATTACAAAGCAAGAACAATGCTAGTAAAATCAAATCATTAAATATTTAAGGATACTTAAATGTTTATTTGTTTCATGAATGCAATAAATAAATTATGGCATGTAGGCCTTATTCAATAAATTAATAGGAACGTTTGTAAAAGTAAAGCAATCATTCTTCCATCATTCTACATAGGTTCTTCTTCCTTGGTCTTTGAACTCTCACCTTTTCCAATATTCTTCTTAGGGAGCCATGTTTTCTTCCATGGACCCTCCTCTATTTTCTCCTCCCCCTTTCCTTGGGTGTCTTTCTCCTCCCTTGGTCTCTTTCTTCTTTTAGGAGCAGTACGTGTAATTAATGTTCAAAGGAGGAAGCTTTTCCAGTCTCTCCCAAGCATGAACCTTCTGAGGACCAAGCCTATCTTTGATAGAAGTGGTTTTGGGCCTCTCATCCACCCTCTCCTTTACATATTCATGGTCTTTCCATTTGGCTTTGCGGGTGTAGACACCTATGCTTGATCTCACTCGAAGGTCGATGATTAACGTGTATCACGTTGTAACAAGTCCAACTTCCTTAAATTGAATGCTTGAAATAACAAATAGAGTGAATAAATGATCGCCGGAGGAAGCTGATGATAAGTTCCGATGATCAACCCGCGCTTTAAATCATTTTATTTTATTTTAAATTATTTTATCAGAAATGAGAAAAATTAATAAGACGCGCGACTCGGCCACATACGTCAAATCTTCTAGAAGATTCCAAAAATTTTCATATGAAATAATGTAACTTTAGGTTTATGGAAGTGTATAAAATGAGATCGGGAAAGAGTCTCACATTATGGAAAGCAAATATCACGAATCAGGAGAAAAATTGCAAGGATTAAAGAAACCCGTAATCCTGAGCTCCGAGCGGCTAAGCGCCCCTCGAGCACCCAAACGCACAGCTCCAGCGCCCTAGTGCTCTCTGGGCCCTATGGCGCTCGACCACGCCCACCAACACTATAAATACTCACAACCTCCAACACCACTTTTCAACACACAACACATAATTCAAGACGTTTCACTCTCTCTCTACACACTCTCTCTCTACTTTCTTTCTCTAAAGTTTTTTCTGAAAATCGTTCGATCATCTTCGAAAATTTCGATCAAGTTCTTTTAATTCATTTTCGAGCATTCGAGTAAAGGAAGTCGTTTCGACAATGGCACGGAAGGTACTTTAAATGAGGCCGAAAGCATTAACAACATCGACCTAAGCTCTTCAAATCCTTAATATTTTATGTAATTATTGCTTTCTTAGAAATCAACATGTTTTAACTAATTCATGAAATATGGACTTAATCACGGCTCGATTGTCTATTAAATTCAACCTTAAGTAGAAACATGAACTAGGTTGTTTACATGATCATGAATGCTACATGTTTATTGCCTAAATTCACCTTGAATCCGTGTTTAGCTACAAGACTTGAAAGCATGCTCTGTAATACCCCATATTTTCACGTATTTTAAACAAAATATTTTTGTATTTTATGCGTATAATTTTTGTATTTTGTTAGTATGATTTTGATATTTTTATTAAAAGTTTGTTCAATAAGAATATTAAATAAAAAGAATTTAATAAAAATAAAATAAATAACAATTTTTGGTTGAAAGTAGTTATTTGTGTTCTTAAATAATATTTTTATGGTTAATAATATTTTAAAAGCTTCTAAAAATAGATTTCAAAGGTTTCCTAATTTATTTAGGAGTATTTATGGGCCTCACCAAAATCATATTTTGGGGCCTATAAATACCCTATAAAACCTAAAATTTCAAAATTTCATGATTATACCAGTCATTAGGATTCCAAAAATCTAGAGAGAAAAGGGAGAAAAAAATAGGGTTGCAAATTTCCGAAAAAATAAAGCAAAAAAAAAAAATTCAGTTCGGAAATCCGAAGAAATTTTTTTTTTGGGTTGCCTCGGGATCCGTGCCCTGCCGGACCCCATCCGGACCACCGCCGGACGCCGCCGCGCTGCACCTCCTCCCCTCTTTTTGGTATTTTTTTTCGAACCTCTTTTATAAAAATAAAAAAAAAAATTTACTTCTTTATTTTTGATTTAATCTTGCAAATTTATGTTCATAATTATGTTTAATCATGTTTTTATAAGTTTATTCATGTTTTGATATAAGTATGAATTGTTTTAAGGCATGAATTAATTTTGTTCATGAAATTATAGATTAGGGTTTGAAAAATTTATGAAGTTATGATTTTATTAATTTTTATGTTCTAAACTTTGATATTATGATCATAGATTATTTTTGAGTGAATTTATGATGATGTTATTAAGTTTAGATTGATTTTTAAGGGTTTTAAACTTAATTTATAAAGCTGTCCAAATTTTATAATCATGAATTTGAGTTGAATAAATATTATGAACATGTTTTGGCATATGAAAAATTGTTCTAAAGCCTAGATTGATCTCATAAATATGTTAGTAGATTGTAGAAGTGTTTTGGCATGAAATTATGATGTTTTTATAAGTTTCACATGACTTTAAAGTTTATAAATAAATCTGAAATTTTAATAAAAACGAGATAAATTAAGTTTTAAGTGTCCAAATTCACTAGTATGATCACACATCAATTCTATATTAATATATATAAATTTTAGTATGTTTTATGAAGTTTAAAAGTGATTTTAAGCATGTTTAACATGCTGTCTAGATTTTATAAATTAAGTAATTAGGCTTTTAAAGTATGTAATTAGCATAAATTGATAATATAAGTGAAGTAGTACATTATATGATTGATTTGTGTTGTTTAATTTTCGGAAGTTTTTAAGGAGTTTTGATAAATTTAGATTGCTGTCCACTTTTCTAAAGTGGCATAAAAATTTTATTAACGTTTTATAAAGTATAAATAAGTCCCGAAAACTAAGTAGTAATGCAATAGAAAAGAAAAGTGAAGTATGGAATTGAATAGAGACCATATAAGGAAGTTTTGGACAAAGCTTCCGATATAGAAGTTAGTTATAGTTGTTGTAGAATTTAGTCAATAAGGTTTTAATTTAGTTTCGGTTTTTCCTTATGTAGGAGACTTTGAACTAGTCCACTTCTAGAAGTTGTGGCGGAGCACAGTTATTTTACGTGGTACGTAAGTACCACTAGTACAAAAAACAAGATTTGCTGCGGTTTTTTGCCGGTTATTTGCTGCGGTTTTGAACCGCAGCACTTATAGCAGCAGCAAATAAGAAAAACTTATTTTCTGAGGTATTATTTGCTGCGGTTCTCCAAACAACCGCAGCAAATAACCCTTTTTCCCTCCATTTTCTGAGGTATTATTTGCTGCGGTTGTTTGGAGAACCGCAGCAAATAGTTTTTTTTTTTATTTTTGAATAATTTTCTAAAATGAAATTACGCTCCTAATTCCTAATATCACACGCTCCCTGCAAATAATATTCCGCAGCTAGTACCCAATTTATTGAAACCGAATTCAGTTCAATTATATAAATTAATGAATTTTTTTTGTATACATACAACCTAGAAAGCCAACCTTAGCCAAACTACTCAATCCAGCTAAGGCAGCTCAAACAAACCAACCTATACATCAAACAAATTACAAACTAAAAATCCAACAACCTAAAACCAAGAACAAAAAACAAAACACAAAACACTTCTATCCCCACTAATATACCAAACTTGTAAACTGCCATCAAACTCCGCTGAACCGCAGAGCCCCCAAATTGCAAACAAACAACCAAAACAACACAACAATCCAACACCAAACACTCTGAGATAACAGCAGAACACAAGAAACCACAACACAACCAGCAGAGATTCAGCAAAAACCCAAAGTCAGCCACAATATACAGCAGCGACCTGCATCTGCAGCCCAGCAAAAAAAACAAAAACAACTACAAAAGCGCAGCAACAACAGCTACACAAACAGAAATCAACACTGCAACACCACACACACAACCAACAAAACTGACAGCACTCAAAAAAACAGCAGTCTGCATAACTCAACAAAACTGCAACAAACACCACAGCACCCCACACCAACACAGCAAACAAACCAGCATAAAGTCAAAAAACAACCAACACAGAGCAACCAACAGCAACCACTGCAAAAATAGTAGTACAAACCGCAGCAGCACCACACCTACCACCAAGTTCAACTAAACTCCAACCAAACAACCATACACAGCACAAACCACAACATGCTGCTAATCCCACCACCAAAACTACACTACAGTGTCACTGTACCATTATAGAAATTACCAAAAGCTATAAAGTTCAATAATAACTAAGTGAATGGACTAATATATTCCTAGCTCTTCATAAACAATGTGTGTACAAGAATGTCGCAACCTGTCTCGAACCTCGCTTATTTGTGCTTTGCTGAAAGGCCCTTCTCGAACCCTGTAGCTTTTGTGAATACCTAATAAATTGACATAATTTAAAACCAGTTGAATTGACATAAATTGACATAATTTAAGAACGTAATAGCAATCAGACAAACCATAAGTGCATGTTAACGAACAACAGGAACTTTGAACACATAAATCAACTAATAAGAACCACAACAACTCATGGCTCATAACACAACAACAGCTATGCATGTAGTATGAAGTAAGCTCATGTTTGTGTACTCTATTTTACAAAAAAAGAAGTTGATTGTGATGAAATGTGGGGGTTTTAAAAAGAAGGTAAGCCCTTGTCGGTCATAACGTGGCAAATTGCACTTTGGACACTTATCCAACAACTCATAATCTTTTCGGTACAATATGCAATCATTTGGACAAGCATGTATTCTTCATACTCTAAGCCGAATGGACACATCAGCTTCTTAGCATAGTAAGTTGACTTAGGAAGCTCATTTCCATCCGGAAACATGCCAATCAGTTTTCTAGTAACATTGTGAAACTTCTATCAGTCCAATGTTTTTCTGACTTGACACTAAACAATTCCATCACAGCAACAAGAATGGTCAATTTAGTACAACCGGGGTACAAAGGCTTTCGAGAGGCCTCTGAAATGGATTCAAAGCCTCGTCCATTGTCAAGGCCTTCCACCATCTCTTCGACTCTATGATCGTTCATCGCGTTGTAATCATCATTCCTATGACATCATTGGTTGCATGAGTAAGTCCTTGTTATGTTGAGGAATAATATCATCATGTTGATGATTACCACGGCACGAAGGACCGTCATGGACTCCTGTCTCACCTTGATAACTCCACACATAATAATCAGGTCGAAAACCATGAAGAAGTAGGTGCAGCCTGACCTCAGCAATACTTTCAAACTTACGATCATTGGCACACTTGAAACATGGACAGTAAAACCCCCCGGTTTTTGAGTTTGTGAATATGCTTCTGCACGCTCACAAAACTCAAACACCCCTTCTACAAATTTTGCCTTATCACGGCAATTGTACATTCATGACCGATCTTTGACATCTTGTGCAACTAACAACACACAAATTAAAGGTATTCAGTACAATAACATAGTAAATTTAATACATGGTTGTGTATAATTATTTCAAAATGTGCTTCTTGATTTAATAAACATTTAATTAGTTTATTAGTTCAGCAATTGCTTATCTGTAATAGAAACATCTTTCAAGATAGCAGGACCATCATTTATGATACTCTATTGATTTGAGCTTGTTGTTACCATCCTTTCACCTTCAGGTATAATTTGATGGCCAACAGAGTTTATATTAATGGTAATGGCATCTAGAAATGATCCACATCCATCAAAAACGATTAATGAAACTGCTTGTGAGTGAGCTGTAACTAAAGTATTGTATTGCCTCGTGCTTAAGGCTGGGTAACTAGCTGGGTGTGTACCAAAAACTACCATTAATATATTGCTGGTTATTGAAATAATCTGGAGCTTTATTGGTTATTGAAATAAAGTATGTTCAGTAAATTATCTTATCAAAAATTGCCACACCTTACTTGGTTTTTGTCAATTGTTCTTTATTTCTTCATTTTGGTTTTCTCATATGTTGTGTGCTATGCCCCCAGTTTCCATGTCTGCTAGGATATTGTTGAATGGCAGTTTGTTTTTGAAGTCCAATAGAATCATTTGAATTCACTGACACTAGTTAAGATAGGTATGTAGCATGTCTTCTGTTGATAATTACAACTCAATATATGTTTTGTAGGTTATTGATCGATTGATGAGGCTTTGTTTAAATAATATGTTTTCAATGCTTATGTGAGATGAACAGTTGTCTTGTCCATGACGGTCTATTTGTTGGGTTTGTTTATATGAAAAAGTATTTAACCTTCCAGGTTTTTTTTTTTGTTTGTGGCTTGATGCTCATGGATCTCTTTGATCTTATTTTCTCATTTGTTATTGGTATGTACAATTGTGCCAAGCTATATAAATCTGAAGGGGAGGGGTGCTGCTGTCACTTGTAGTAATCAGCAAAGTTAGGGGTATGAGTTGGTAGAGAAAGGGGGCCCTAATGTGAAGTCTAAGCGTATTATCATCAATTATATTCACCTCTTATTTTCCAATGTTGAATTAGGCCCTAATCTTGAGTTGGTAGGTATAGTTCTATGATTGTTAATTAGCATTAGCATATAAGAGGTTTCTTATCCTTTTCTACTTGGAAGTGACATCTGTTTTTGCTTCTGAAGTGGACAGCAGCATGGTGACTGTGTTTACTCTCATCCACATTTATATTCCTCTAATAATTAACGACTGTTAATCACGTTCATTATTGTATATTTTAGGTGAGTGAAAGTAAGTTTTTATGAAGCAGACAATTAATATATAGCTAATAGAAATGATCAGGACTAATGGTTTCAAGTACCAAGTTAAAACAAACCAAAAATAAAGCATGTTTTTAAATATTCCACAAAACAAGAGTGTAGTAAGTATTGCAACAAATTTAGATAGGCTAGACTATATAGTGCTGCCTGCTCTTTAATAAGCGTCGCTTTCATTAGATGTTCTTTCCTAAACTAACACCGTGGTTTTTAAGTTTAGTACGCTTATCGTAGCAATTACACAATTCACAAGTTTACACAATCACAAGTGAAATCTATTCGCCAAGGGCTCGTTCGTAACTCTATTGTCAATTATAAGCTATAATGAAAAGGAGTGAGAGTGGTTGGTAGTTTTTGCTGGCAGGTTACTTACAAAACACACACAAAAAGACTAGTATGAATTAGATAATGTGCTAGGATATTGTTATATAAATTATATCATATGACTCCAAAAAACATTAAACAGACGGTAACACTGAAAGGACCCTACGGTGTTTTATTTTACCTTTTTCGTTCTCTAGAGAGCTTGACACAAATCACACAAAGACATCCTAAGAAAAAGAATGGGACAGGATAGCAAAGAGACAGCAAGTGATGATATATGTATGTTTATTTACACAAAACAAGTGGGGCGGCTATGGAAACGAAAGGCCAAACCATTGATATGATATAAGCCTCATAGCATGTCATGTATCATTACCTTATGCAATGACAAAATTTGTGTGACCAACACCTAAAATTAACCATCTAATACATGACTAGCTAGTACAAAAACAACAAAAACAGAAAAACCAGCATTAACCCTTCATTCATCTGTCATCCTCAAAAAAAAAATACAGCAAAAAAAAAAAAAAAATTAATCAAAACACAAAAACAGCAAAACAACCCTTCATTCATATGTCATCCTCAACAGCAAAAATACAGCAAAAAAAAAAAAGTTAATCAAAAACAGCAAAAATGCAAAAAACAGCAAACCCTTCATTCATCTCTCATCTTCACGAGCAAGCTCTCATCCTCTTTGTAAACCCTTCAATCATCTCTCACCTACACACACCACCACAATACAACCGCAAAAAAACAGAAATTGTCATGCATTCCACAATTTTACATCCAAAACCTAAATGTCGAAAATACACAAACTCAATTTAATTAAACACAAACACAATTTTCCTTAAATTAAGACGAATAATAAACATCAAATGTTGAAGTGGAAAATAGCGAAATGAAGAAAAAGATTGCCGAAAAATACCGCAAATGAAGAACAACTTCCACACGCGGAACTTGGAGACGGCGACGACGGAGGAAACTGGAGACGAGGAAGGTTAGAGACGGCGACAGGTAAGGGCAAGGAAGAAAGTAATTAGGTTTGAGTGTGAGTTCTTGAGTGTGAGTTGAGAGGAAGTAGAGAGTAATTAGGTTTGAGAGAAAAAGCTAGGAAGAAAGACTGAGAACGAAAAGATAAGACTCGCCCCCCCCCCCCCCCCCTTCCCCCTCCCCCCCCCCCCTTCCCCCCCCCCCCCCCCCCCCTGGGCCTGGTGAAAAAATATAAAGAAAAGAAAAAGAAAGTACCAACGGGGAAAAGAGAAAAAAAAAAAAAAAAAAAAAAAATCTCCAACTTTTTTGCTGCGGTTATAAACCGCAGCAAATAATCGTACACAGCAGCAAAAAAATATTATTTGCTGCGGTTATTGTGTAACCGCAGCAAATAATACTCTTTACCAATCACAGCTAATTATTTGCTGCGGTTTTTATAAAATCCCAAAAAACCGCAGCAAATAAGGGGCAGCAAAATGTAATTTTTGTACTAGTGTACTAAAGACAAACATAAGAGTTAGAATGTATGCTTGAACAATTCTTGATTACATGAAATCTTGTATGCTTGTTTTGATTCATGAATTTATGTGCATGGCAAGTTTGTTAGTAGCATGTTCTTAAAGTATGATGGCATTCCATATTAAATAGAAAGTTGAAATTTATAAGCTTGAATTGGAATGTTATGATCAGTTTAATTTGGCCAATAGTTTATTGATCAAGGAAAAAAGTTATTTTTATGTTGGTAGTTACTTAATCAACAAGAAAAATAGTTGTGAATTGTTATTGACATAGTTAAAAGAAGTTATGAGAAATTATTTTTAGACATGTTGCCACTCACAGTTCAATGTGTGGTCAAGAAGAAAGGAAGATATTAGCCACTCACAGTTAATGTGTAGTACATGAGGTTCAGTTTAATTAAATGACTCACAAAAGATTAATTTTGAATCACCTTAATTTGAAGATAATTAAATTGGCTTATGTGATTTGATGCCTGTCTTTATGTGATGTTGAATGAGAATCATTACATTTCTAAACCTGTTGAATCACGTAAAGTGTAAGATGACTTGCATCAAAACTCTTGGAACGTATATACCTTGAGTATGAACATACGTTCTTGGAGTTGCTCCGAAGTTGGTGCCCAACAAGGCGATGATTTTTAAGGTGGAAACCCGTTCGATGCAGGATCCATAATTTTAAATATAGTAATTAATTTAATTGAATCCATGTACAGGTAAAAAGGTTGTCAAGGTAAGTTGAGTGCATGTTTTATTTCTTATTGTTGTTGCATAGTCTTTAGTAGTTATGTACTCAGCTTTGCTGACTGTTTGTTTTGTGTGCATGGCTTTGTCTTGGACTTGGCCCTACGATGACCCACTTGTGGTGAGCAGTTGTCTTGTAAAAGATAAGCTGCAAGTACAAGTGGGCATAAGTCATTTCTTTTGGATGGAGTGAGAGCGCTTGCTGTGTTTTGTATCTTTGCTTTATTTTAATTGCTTATGAAGACTAACATTTCTTTTGGATGTCATTTTGATTTCTTAAAGACTTTTAATATTAGTTTTGGTTTGGTTTTTAAGGGCCCTTTAGATGGTTCTGAAGTGTAATAAGTTTCAAGTTGATTTTAATTTGAAATTGTTTTGAAGTTAGTTTGAAGTTGATTTGGTTTTAAGACTTCCGTTGTAGTACTTGATGAGGCTATCGCACACCTATCAAAAATAAACCAAACGACACTAACTAATGTAGCTAGGGAAGTAAGGATCGAATCCTCAGGGAAGCAATTGAACTCTATTAGTTCTAAAAAGCTTAAACCGTACAAAGGGCCTTGGTTGAGAAATGTTGACTAACTAACTAACTACTAATTAACTACTAAGCAATTACGGGAAATGACGGAGAATAAAACCAATAAATTAAGCCAAGGGTCATTCGGGTCACCAAGAACAACTAATGGATTCACTAACAAAGATCGTTCAATCTCACAATTATCGTCAAATTAGGGCTCACTAATTCTCTCGAATTTAGACTCCCTCGAAACTCATCTAGCGGCTCTCGCTCATGCCTAGACTAATTCCGCCTATTATTCAGTGGTCTTATTGTGGTATTTTTACCTCTCGACATGAAATTTAACAATTACCAAAATTACAACTAAATCTGCGCACAATTCAATTGTAAACGAAAAACCCAATAATAGGAATTTGACTACTAATTGTGGAATTGAAACAACCTAATTTAATTAGTCCATTAATTAATCAAGGTTTCCCTAACCCTAGAAAATCGACTACTCACTCATGATTATGAAAAATAAAGCAAACATAATTGTAAAATTCATAACTGAATTCATGAAGTAATTGACCAATAAACTAATTAACATCAACAATTAACTAAATTAATTAGACTAAAGAGACTAAAAAGCATAAATTAAACTAAAATAAAGAACAAAAGTAAAAGAATTACCAAATTGAAGAACAAATTGAAGACTTGAATTGAATTGAAATTTATTGTGAAGAACAAAAACCCTAATTCCCAAATTAATTTGAGAGAGAAAAAATGCTTAATAATAAAACCTAAGAGAGTAATTCTAAATTCTGAAAAGCATAAGTTATTTTTCCTTGAAAGTCGTGCCTGTTGTACCCAAAATTGGGCTTACAAAGCCTAAGTACGAAGGAAATAAAAGAAAAACAAAAATTCCGGAAAACTGGCTGATGCGGGCGCATAGGAGATTTATGCGCCCGCATCAACCTCCCAGAACGCCTCTTCAGCTGCAAATTCCATTAAATGCGGGCGCATAAGTGTTTTATGCGGCCGCATATGGACTTCAGAAGCCTTATTTGTTTCTTTTCTTCTTATTTCTTCAAGACTTCTTCAAGACTTGTTTACATAACTTTTTGCACTCACTTCCATGCATATATCATTCTTATCCCTTCCAAGCTTTCCGGCTTCGTTCCGAGCCTCGGTTTCCGTGTTCCTGAAATTACAAAACACACCAAAACCGAGCATAACAACCGCAAATGATAAAATCAAACTAAAAAGCTCTAAAATTGCCGGAAATCAATCAAACTTGGCGAAACACTTCAAATTAGCTAAAGAACACCAAATGAGCTAAAATAAAGCCAAAATAACAACCACTAGGTATAAAACTGGCCCGAAACAAGGGGAAAAACACAATAAAGACCGCACATATCAAATTCCCCCAAGCCAAGCCTTTGCTCGTCCCGAGCAAAGATAACGAAATGACTAGGGGTGAAAGTAATTCGGATTAAAACCGAAGACCGAACCAAACCAAACCATTTTGGAAATTTGGATCGGACTTTTTTGTAATTTGGACTGGTTTGGATTGTAAATTTTTTATTTTTCGGATTTCGGTTTGGACTCGGACTAGACCCCTCGGTAGACCGTACACCGAACTTTAGACCGAATAGTAATAAACCTTTAAGTCCTTAATGGCCTTAAGCCTACTACTTATTAAGTAGTTATGTCTAAAACACCAAAAGTTAGCAAAATCCTAAAATTCTCTATCATCCTTTTTCAAAGTGTGTGTAGTACTTGATTTAGTGAGTTATTGTATAGTACTACAGATTATTGCTACAAATATATATGAAGCAGGAATTGTTGTACAAAAAAAATATCTTTAAAATTCGGATTGGATCGGATCCAAAATCGTAAGACCGAATTTAGGTGGATTGGATTGGATTGGACTGAAATTCAATATGGATTGGATTGGTCTCAAATTTTAGAGACCGAAAATATATGGTTTAGATTTGGATTGGGCAATAATCCAAACCACAGACCGAACTTTCACCCCTAGAAATGACTTTCACCCCATAAAAACATATGCATCACAACTCAAGGATCCTTCCGAGTTTACTAAGATCAAAGCAAGTCAAATGCTACACATTCCTAAGCAAAAGTCAAACAAAGCCAACCAAGCAAGTTTAATGAATCGATGACTAGAATAGCTCACGGGTTGTCACTCCACACAATTGAGCATCTAACAATGTAGCTCACCCTCACCACCCAACCGTAAGAAAATGGAATGCAAATGCAATAAAGTGTTTAAATGCAAGTTTTGAGAAGCCCAAATCCACACCTCACACCTCATGCAAGTGTTTAAAGGTATACACTCAATCCNCTCACACCTCATGCAAGTGTTTAAGGGTATACACTCAATCCTAAAGTCGACTCGAAATGCAATTAATACTCTACGACCTTGCCAAAAGACTCTTCCACAATCAACCAAAGCATGCACATGAAGATCAAAGAGGATTTTATAAGCTTGTAACGTAAGGCTAGGGTGAAGGGTGAGATAAATTTGGGATAATGTGGCTGAAAATGCGGGGTATACGCATATAAAACATCGGAGACTCACCAACACATCATACAATAATATCAATGTCTCCCATCATCCAATTCCAACCGAATCAAACCAAACTTTTAGAATTTCATTCACTTCACACCTTTATTTTCATTCAAAGCACAAATATAAACCGAATTCAAGCTTTTCATTCATTTACTTCAATTTCAACTTGTTTTTCTCTTTTTTTTTTCAAATTTCCTTTTTTTTTCTTCAATTTCATTGCTTCCTTTTTTTTTTTTCATTTCTCTTTAGTTTCACGACTCTTAATAGTTAGCCATTAAGACCAAACTATCACACGTACATAACTGGACTCCAAATCACAATTAGAAACTGACACATTGTGTTTTAAAACACAATTCCAGTCATTGGTAGGCAGAGCCTTAATGTGAAACTTATAGAACCACCTGTACATCAAAAATTCACAATTTCACCTAATCCTCCGAATACACCATCACAACAATCAACAACCACAATAAACCACAATGCAACTCCCCCAAGCCAAGCTTGGGCATACAATATGTCATCAAACACCGAGGCCAAAAAGGGTTGTAATGCGGTTAATTTTTGTGAGGGATAAAGGCTTAAGAAAACACAGGATCAAGGGGAAAAGCGTTTAGCATGAAAATCCTAATAATGTATCTGAAGGCTCTAACACAATTGAATGCCTCTTATCATGCGCAACATGCAACAAAACCTCAATTAAAAGTTACTAAAGTCCAAAGGCAAACCCAAGATCATAAATGCACCAGGAACTAAGCACACATGAAAAGAATACGATTTAATGTAGCCTATAAGATTAGAAATGTCTCAAATCCTCCCGCTAACATAGTTCAAGTCCAAAACCCAAGCAAGGTTAGACAGAGTTGACAAATGTAAGGAATGCTACCAATTTAAGACTAAGTCATGCCCGACAAATCACAAAGGTAACTCATCCAAATATAAGAATCATGAAGTTTCAGAAAATTTAAGCAAATGGGTATATGAAAAGTCAAATCAACGAAAAACCGGGACGAGCAGCTAGCCAATCACAATAAGAATTCTCTTTTTAAAGCTGACTACATTAAACTAGGAAAGCAGTATAATTTTTTTGGTTACATGTAAACTCCCGGCCTTAAGGGACGGTACAAACCATGTAACGGTCCTACAAAAGCAGTTAAAACTACACTAGAAAGCAGAACAAAAAAAAAAACCTAAGGCTAAACAGCTATCCCCAAAACATACAGGTACAAGCAAAAGGAGAACGGAGTTTAGGAACATCTAACCCAATGTAAATCAACCAAAACCGTAAATCCAATATCAGAAGTCCTAGTCCTGCTCCGAATGTCATATCTGCAGGGGAAAAGAAACCAAAACCAAGTCCAAAAAGAAAAAATAAAAGAAAATAAAAAAACAAACTGTTTACAACTAATTACAACCTAAACAAGAGTAACTAATCACCCCCCCCCAAGCCAAACATTGTCCCGTCCCGGGATACATAATCAATAAAAACGGGGAAAGGAATAGAAGCTGCAGACCGTCCTACTGCTGCCCGGGCCCGCCATAGGGTGGAAACTGGGAGTAGTAGTGGTGGAGTGGGTAAGAGGTGGGGTCGACATTGGGGTCGTACTGGGGTGGCCAGTTAGGGTAGTTGGGAAATGGTTGCACGTGGCCCTGGTCGACATGATGCATGTGCTCTCTCCACTGGACCCGCTGCAGGTGATCCACATTGGTTCGGAGACCGCGGACACTATCATCTAATCTGTCAAACCGATGTCCGTATTGCTCAAACCGCTGGTCAATCTGATCGAACCGCTGAGTGTTGTAGGCATGCATTTCATCCAATCGGTTCATCAGTGGGGTCATGTCAAAGGCGCCCTGGGGAGGTGGGAGTGGCGGAGCTGGGTGTTGAGGAATGTCCTCCTGAGGGACACCCCCCGCCTGCTGCATTACCTGAGCCATTCTAAGGGCCCTCTTCTCGGCATCCGTCCTCTCAACCAGTGGGATGGGGTCTGGGGGGATCCTCCAGGGGTTCACGCCTTCGGGGTGGTCAAGGTAGTGGGTGGAGGTGAAGGCATTGGGAAGGTAGCACCAAGATAGTTCTCGGACATTCCATACCAAACGTTCCTGCCGGCCCCTAGTGTATGTTCTGCAGAACCCGGCAGTCCGCAAGGAGGGAATGTCCATCAGTGGGTTTTCTTCAATGGGGTGCAACCCTTCAAAGTTCTCTCGATGGCCCAACTGGTAGGCCAGCCAGGTAATCATGCCTCCACAGTAAATAACCCCCGTGTTTGTGGCACCTTCAGCTATTTCAGCAAATCTACGGGCAAGGAAGAACCCGTAGTTGTAGTCTCGGCCTCGTGGATGGGATCCCTCAGTAGCTAACCACAGTAGAATGAGCTCATCTAGATAGACTTGCCCCAACTCTCCTCGGGAAAATAAGCAATAGACAACGAAGCGGAGGAAGTATCGGAGGGCTGCATGCTGAACCTCCGAAGTCTTACTGGTGGATGAGGCATAGGGGGTGGTACCGTCAGTGATACGGAGCCACCAGGAGACCTCCTCGTAGTTGGACCAACCATGCTCGAGAGATACATAAACCAAGTTGTCTGGGTCCCAGAAGAAGTGTTCGTTGAACTGTTGCAAGGTGAGCTCATAATGGGTGCTGAAGATTGTGAAACTGACCATCCCCGTTCGGGCTGTTGGGTTACTGGGGTTCCGTACACTAACCCTGAAGTGAAAGGTGGAAAGGAACTCCAGAGTGAGTTCCCGGTATGTAGGTGGAGCCATTGGTTTGCCATCAGGTCCTGGCATGGTGACTCCAAGCCATGCACCCCAGCCGATGTTATCTGCCATTTGGACCACTTGGTCAGTGATCCCCATCTCATCGCAGGTGCTACGGTCAAAGAATCTGGTGGAGCGGATGGGCCACTTTTGCAGTCTCTCGAACCGGGCTTGTTGTTGGCGGCGGTTTGGTGGTGCGGGGTCGCCTGAACTGGAGCCCGCAGGTTGTTTTCCCCTAGAAGCCGAGGTAGAAGACTCGGTCCTCTGTGATTTCCTTGAAGTTCTATGAGAGCTCATGGTTCCTGAAAATCGAAAAGGGGATACATTAGAACCATAGTGAAATTCGTGACAAAACGACATAACATAGCAAGCTCATGCAGTGAAAAAAATTTCTTAAATTAGACAACTTGAGCGGAAATTTCGGCATGACCCGTCTATTTTATCAATCTAGCCAAAAGCCGCGAGGCTACCAACAATCACCAAAACCAACATTTTTCAACAAAAATCCAAGGTTTCCACACATTTCCAAAGGTTCCAACGTAATTCCAGTAACAACACCATTCTCATGAAACCAAAAGTGCAACTATTACCGACATTTTAAACCTCAATTACTAATTCAAAGCACCCTAGTTCACCAAGTAACAAACTACGCTCATGGAAAGGAAGTATAATCAAACTTTCATGACATTATCAACACAAATCAAGGCAAAAATTTGGCAAGTCAAGACTACAATATCATCATCTTAAGAAACCAAAGCATTGTTCACAAACTTAAAATAAGAGCATGAATTTTACTAAGTTATAAACTTGAAATTGAAAATTAATAACAACTAAACAAGCAATTATTAACATCACACAAGCATAAAATTCAAGAAAATATACTACAAATTCGTAACTACGAAACCCTATAGTGTGAACGCCATGAAAAATCAAGAAAACTTGTCAAAACTTACTCAAATTTAGATTTATACTTTAATAGATGAAGATGAATTGGAAGTAAAGTAGAAAAAACGCCCAAAGAGTTCAAAATTAATCAAAAAAAACGCCCCAAATTTCAGATAATTCGCGTGCCCCTAATAGCCCTAAATATCAGATTTTTTCGAAAATTGATTGAGGTGTTTTGTTGAGGGAGATGAGAGGATGCTTGTGTTAAAATTTGAGTTGATTTGGGTAAAGATTGAGTGAGATAAGAGAGAAAGAAATTTTTGAAAGTAAGATTTTAATGGAGGTTGAAGGTTGAAGAAGAGGAAGTGAGGTGAGAAGTGAGAGAAAGAAAGGATAAAAAGGAATAAAAGAGAGTAAAAAGAAGTAAAAAAAATAAAAAAAAAATAAATCGAGCCGAGATGCGCCCGCATAACAAATTTATGCGCTCGCATCTTGCACAAATTTTAGAAGATTGGGGCTATTGGGGTCAGATGCGCCCGCATAAATTCCTTATGCGCCCGCATCGACCCCTGCTGCAGAATTTTTGGGCCTTTTGTAGGTAAGATGCGCCCGCATAAAATGCTTATGCTCCCGCATCTTACTTTTTCAAAAAGTTCTTTGGGGTTCTGGGGGTCAGATGCGCCCGCATAAATTCCTTATGCGCCCGCATCTGCCCCATTTTACCCGGCTTTTGCTTTCCTCCTTCATCTAAAATTTCCTTTCACTCACCTTAACCCTTACTTATATTTTTAACTACGGAACGCAACCGAAAACATCTAGTTACTCAACTACACCTAAAAGCACACAAAAACACAAGAACACAGCTAACTAAGAATTACGAAAATAAACTAAAACACACCAAAAACACACAAAAAGAGTTAAAAAGGGATAAAAAGCTCGGGTTGCCTCCCGAGAAGCGCTTGTTTAGGATCATTAGCTTGACCGTGGCTCCAGAGTGGTCAATGTGAATCGGGATTGTAGAATTGCACCTCTTCTACTAATCCAATCACATCACCTTCATAATAGAGCTTCAATCGTTGTCCGTTGACCTTGAATTTTTCACCCTTATCATTTTGGACTTCAACGAACCCGAATTTGCTCACCATAGTAACTGAAAAAGGACCGCTCCACCTGGACTTCAGTTTTCCAGGAAACAATCTGAGACGGGAGTTAAATAGGAGTACCCTGTCACCAACTTGAAATTCCCTTCTCCTGATTCTTTTGTCATGCCACCTCTTAGTCTTTTCTTTATATATTTTTGCACTATCGTATGCAGCTAAACGGAATTCATCGAGCTCATTCAGTTGAAGAAGTCGCTTTTCTCCCGCAAGCTTAGCATCCATATTCAATTCCTTTACTGCCCAGTATGCTTTGTATTCTAATTCAAACGGAAGGTGACACGCTTTACCATAAACTAACCGAAACGGTGAGGTGCCAATTAGAGTTTTGAAAGCCTTCCTATACGCCCGTAGAGCATCATAGAGCTTGTTAGTCCAATCCTTTCTCGATTTTGCAACTATCTTTTGGAGGATAGACTTGATCTCGCGATTGGAAACCTCAACTTGGCCGCTTGTCTGTGGGTGGTATGCTAGTCCTGTTCTGTGGTAAACACCGTACTTTTCCAGCATCTTATCTAACCTTTTCTCATGGAAATGCTTCCCCCCATCACTGATGATAGCTCTAGGGACTCCGAACCTAGGAAAGATGACCTGCTTAAACAACCGCAAAACCGTATTAGAATCACAATGGGGGGTAGCAAGAGCTTCCACCCATTTAGAAACATAATCCACAGCAACTAGAATGTAACGGTTTCCATTAGAAGATGGGAAGGGTCCCATATAGTCAATACCCCAAACATCAAAGATCTCAACTTCCAATATACCTGTTTGCGGCATTTCGTGCCTTTCTGAGATGTTACCTGTTCGTTGGCACGAATCACAAGACATAACAAAGGCTCACGCATCCTGTAAGATCGTGGGCCAATAGAAACCTGATTCCAAGACCTTGAACATCGTCTTGGAGGGTCCAGCATGACCTCCATAGGGTGATGAATGGCAATGGTGAAGGACACCATATACTTCCCATTCCGGAACACATTTCCTGTATAAACCATCTGCGCACTCACGAAACAAGTTAGGATCATCCCAAAAGTATCGCTTAACATCGTGCAAAAATATCTTTTTCTGCTGATAAGTCAAATCAGAAGGTAAAACACCTCCTACAACGTAATTAGCGAAATCAACAAACCAAGGGGGATTCACACAAACAGCAAACAAATGTTCATCAGGGAAAGAATCGTCAATGGGGGTAGAGATCTCCCCATCATCATACCGTATCCTCGATAAGTGGTCAGCTACCACATTCTCTGCTCCCTTCTTATCACGAATCTCGAGATCAAACTCTTGAAGCAGCAAAATCCACCGAATAAGCCTCGGTTTGGCTTCCTTCTTCCCAAGTAGATATTTAAGAGCTGCATGGTCAGTAAAAACAAGAACTTTCGAACCTACAAGATAAGCACGAAATTTATCTAAGGCATAAACTATAGCAAGCAGCTCCTTTTCCGTGGTGGCATAATTAACTTGAGCTTCATCTAGTCCTTACTAGCATAGTATAGAATAGCGGGCAAGACTTTATCTTTCCTTTGACCTAAAACCGCACAACTGCAAAATCACTAGCATCACACATTATTTCGAAAGGTAAATTCCAATCAGGGGATGTAACGATGGTGCCGAAGTTAGTGGGCGTTTTGATCATATGTAAAGGTACTCAAGACACTCTACATATGGATTTTAAATTCAGCATCTTTTAGCAGCAATTGAGTTAGTGGTTTCGCAATTTTAGAGAATTCCTTAATAAACCTGCGATAAAAACCAGCATGACCCAAAAAACTTCTTACCCCTTTTACATTCACTGGAGGTGGCAGTTGCTCAATTACCTGTATTTTCGCCTTATCCACCTCAATGCCACGTTCGGAGACCAAATGTCCCAAAACTACTCCTTCATTGACCATGAAATGACATTTTTCCCAATTTAAAACCAGATTTACCTGTTCACATCTTTCGAGAACTTTAGTCAAGTTAGTCGAACATGAATCAAAATCAGAGCCGTAAACACTAAAATCATCCATGAAAACTTCCATATTGGACTCTATGAATTCAGAAAAAATGCTCATCATGCAACGTTGAAAAGTGGCAGGTGCATTACATAAACCAAAAGGCATCCTACGATATGCAAAAGTACCATAAGGACATGTAAAGGTCGTTTTCTCCCTATCATCAGGATGGATGGGGATCTGAAAGAAACCCGAATATCCATGAAGATAACAGAAATACTTATTCTTAGCTAATCTTTCCAACACTTGATCAATAAAAGGAAGGGGGAAATGGTCCTTTTTAGTTGCAATATTCAATTTTCTATAATCAATACACATCCTCCATCCTGTGACAACTCTAGTAGGGATTAGTTCATTTTTTTCATTACGAACAACAGTTGTCCCTCCTTTCTTTGGGACTACTTGTACGGGACTTACCCACTGGGAATCAGGCACCGAGTAAATAATACCTGCATCTAAAAGTTGAAGGACTTCTTTCTTCACTACCTCCTGCATGTTAGGATTCAAACGTCGTTGACCCTGGATACAAGGTTTGTGACCTTCCTCTAAATGAATTCTATGCATACAAAAATCAGGACTAATACCGGTGAAGTTATCAATAGTGTACCCAATAACTTTCTTATGAGATTTAAGTACACAAAAGTTTATTTAATTGACTATCATTAAGAGAAGCACTAACAATGACAGGGTACAACTTCTTATCATCGAGAAAAGCATATTTCAAGTGAGAGGGGAGAGGTTTCATCTCAGGTTGGGTTACCTCTTTAACAGAACAAACCTCTTGAGGTAACTCAATAAATCTCCGGCTCTCCTCCGAGTTCAATTCCTCACCAGTAAGATCCTGGACTAAATTATCAGCATCGATTGTACCTTCACCTGCATCAACATCAAGACAAACAACGACCTCCAGAAGATCTTTTGTAGTAGATCGAGGCATATCGTCAAATACAATCTCATCAATGACATTGATAACATAACATGATTGTTCCATAATTGGACTCTTAAGAGCAGCATTAAGATTTAAGGTAACTTTATCATCCCCTACAGACAAGGTCAAACTACCATTTTTGACATCGATAACAGCACCTGCAGTGTGTAAGAAAGGTCCACCAAGAATGATTGGGATATGAGCATCCTCATCCATATCTAACACAACAAAATCAACAGGGATAAAGAATTTCCCGACTCTCACCGGGACATCCTCTAAAATACCCTTAGGGTATTTCATTGTCCTATCTGCCATCTGCAAGGTAATGTTAGTAACCTTTAAAGCACCCATATCAAGCTTTTTACAAATAGATAGTGGCATAACACTAACACTGGCTCCTAAATCACATAAATAGGGGGCCAATGTTACAGGGAATAGAAAAACTTCCTGGGTCCTTTAGTTTCGGTGGTGACTTGTTTTGCAATATGGCACTACACTCCTCCGTGAGTGCTACGGTCTCCACCACACTCAACTCACGTTTCCTGCTCAAAATGTCTTTCAAAAATTTAGTGTAAGTAGGAATTTGAGTGATTAAATCAGTAAATGGAACAGTAACTTGCAAATTCTTAACAATAGCTAAAAATTTACTGAAATGGTTATCGTTCTTACTCCTGGTCACCCTGTTCGGAAAGGGAAACCTAACGTGCGACTTCAGGATAGTATCAATCGATGTATCGTCTACCTTCTCCTTAGATGCTTCAGCCTCCTTATCTGGAACTGCCTCTAAATCTTCAATCACCACATCACTGGTCTTCTTAGCTCCACCTGAAACATCAGAATTAACATCATCAGTAGGCATTTTCGGGCATTCATAAGCAGCTCCACTCCTCAAGGTAATGGCATTGACATGGTCCCTAGGGGGATTCTGTGATGCATGTGATGCTGGGGTGTGGGTTGTGATGGAAGGTGGCCCNATGGAAGGTGGCCTGGTTGCCTTTGAGCAGTTGATTGCGCAATCTGAGCTATCTGAGTTTCCAAGTGCTTGTTATGAGCCTGCATTGGCTCCATATTTTTCTGCATTTGCAACATCATATTCTTCAACTCCGAGATTTCTCCACTAGGTTGAGGTGGCATTGGCGGTGCTGATAGTGGTGGCCTGTTGAAACCTGGTGGGTGTGGTGGTACATATCTCTGCATCTGTTGGGGTGCCTGCTGAAGTGGCATGGCTTGCTGAGGATTCTAAACATTGCTGTTGTTCTTGTAAGAAAAGTATGAGTGATCCTTCCAGCCTGGATTGTACGTATTAGAATATGGATTGTTCTTGTAGGCTTGAAAGGCACATACTTGCTCTACTGAACTTGTACAAGACTGAGAATTATGACCGAAAGAACCACATGAATCACAGAAAGGATCAGTGCATCCCGAAAGTGCAGCTACAGGTGATGGTGGAGGAGCTGTGGTACCAATCTTATCAAGATTCTGACTTATGGCATTGATCTGTGCAGCTAAACTCTCATACTTATCATCGACTACATGTTTACCACCTTTCTTGGAATGCCCTCTAAGGTTACCAAACTGTGAATTATGAGTGGCGATTTCATCAATCAGTTCATATGCAGCGTTGACTTCTTGGTTCATAAATCGACCATTAGCAGCAGAATCTAGCAAAGCCCTACTCTCATTACCCAACCCATTGTAGAATGATTGAACTAGAAACCATTTCTCAAGCCCGTGATGAGGACACATTCTCAACAACTCCTTAAACCGTTCCCAAGCATCATATAGTGACTCATCTGTCTCCTGATTGAAGTTAGTGATTTGGCTCCTCAATAAAGCAGTTCTCTATGGTGGGTAGTACTTTCTCTGAAAAGCAAGAGCTAAATCCTCCCAACAATTAATGGTAGCCATATTGAGATCATTCAACCAGGTTCTAGCCTTGTCTTTTAACGAAAATGGGAACATTCGCCTTCTGATGTAGTCCTTAGAAACGTTCATTTGCTTGATAGTATCACAGTATTGAAGGAAATTCTGTAAGTGTAAGTTCGGATCTTCCTTCAATGTCCCTGAAAACTGATTTCGTTCAACCATATTCACAAGAGCCGGTTTCAGTTCAAAGTTAGCAGCATCGGTATCAGGTACTGAATAACCTCCAGCCATAGACTCCGTACTAGGCAAGGAATAGTCTCTTAATGAACGGGCCGCAGGTGGCGGTGGTGGAGGTGGTGGTCCTCTACCCTGTCCTTTTCCTTCGGCAGCCATTTCAACCTCTAAATACCCTTAAAACAGCGGATTGAAGGTGAACTCGAAAAACTGAGACAAGTCAGAAACAGTTTCCTCCACAGATCGGGGAAGAAAAATTCGGCGTCTACTACGTCTCAACCGCTTCAAAAATACTCGCTCGGGCTCAGGAAAAATGAAAGTATCAGGCTCGTGGTCGTTTTGCATAAACCTATGAACCTGCACACAATAGAAACTCCGAGAAAAGATAAGAAACAGCCCCAAAGAACTGAATAGTTCTTTGAGACTAAGAAAAATAAAAATAAACCAGTATAAACCCAACTGATAGAATTAAAAATTGCCTCCCCGGCAACGGCGCCAAAATTTGATGAGGCTATCGCACACCTATCAAAAATCAAACCAACGACACTAACTAATGTAGGTAGGTAAGTAAGGATCGAATCCTCAGGGAAGCAATTGAACTCTATTAGTTCTAAAAAGCTTAACCGTACAAAGGCCTTGGTCGAGAAATGTTGACTAACTACTAACTACTAATTACTACTAAGCAATACGGGAAATGACGGAGAATAAAACCAATAAATTAATCCTAGGTCATTCGGGTCACCAAGAACAACTAATGGATTCACTAACAAGATCGTTCAATCTCACAATTATCGTCAAATTAGGGCTCACTAATTCTCTCGAATTTAGACTCCCTCGAAACTCATCAGCGGCTCTCGCTCATGCCTAGAATAATTCCGCCTATATTCAGTGTGGTCTTATTGTGGTATTTTTACCTCTCGGCATCAATTCACAATTACCCAAATTACAACTAATCTGCGCAAAATTCAATTGTAAACGAAAAACCCAATAATAGGAATTTGACTACTAATTGTGGAATTGAAACAACCTAATTTAATTAGTCCATTAATTAATCAAGGTTTCCCTAACTCTAGAAAATCGACTACTCACTCATGATTATGAACATTAAAGCAAGCATAATTGTAAAATTCATAATTGAATTCATGAAGTAATTGACCAATAAACTAATTAACATCAACAATTAACTAAATTAATTAGACTAAAGAGACTAAAAAGCATAAATTAAACTAAAATAAAGAACAAAAGTAAAAGAATTACCAAATTGAAGAACAAATTGAAGACTTGAATTGAATTGAAATTTATTGTCAAGAACAAAAACCCTAATTCCCAAATTAATTTGAGAGAGAAAAAGTGCTTAATAATAAAACCTAAGAGAGTAATTCTAAATTATGGAAAGCATAAGTTATTTTGCCTAGAAAGTCGTGCCTATTGTACCCAAAATTGTGCTTACAAAGCTTAAGTACGAAGGAAATAAAAGAAAAACAAAAATTCCGGAAAACTGGCTGATGCGGGCGCATAGGAGATTTATGCGCCCGCATCAACCTCCTAGAACGCCTCTTCAGCTGCAAATTCCATTAAATGCGGGCGCATAAGTGTTTTATGCGGCCGCATATGGACTTCAGAAGCCTTATTTGTTTCTTTTCTTCTTATTTCTTCAAGACTTCTTCAAGACTTGTTTACATAACTTTTTGCACGCACTTCCATGCATATAACATTCTTATCCTCTCCAAGCTTTCCGGCTTCGTTCCGAGCCTCGGTTTCCGTGTTCCTGAAATTACAAAACACACCAAAACCGAGCATAACAACCGCAAATGATAAAATCAAACTAAAAAGCTCTAAAATTGCCGGAAATCAATCAAACTTGGCGAAACACTTCAAATTAGCTAAAGAACACCAAATGAGCTAAAATAAAGCCAAAATAACAACCACTAGGCATAAAACTGGCCCGAAACAAGGGGAAAAACACAATAAAGACCGCACATATCAGTACTTTGATAAATGCCTTAGCCGTTATCACGGTGGCGGTAATACTTTGGTTTTTCCATATTTAGTAGTTTTCATAAATATAATTCTTATTAATTTAATATGTTTTCCGGAAAAATGAGAAGTAGGAAGTTAGGAAAATCTAGGGTGTTACATGCTCTCACATAAAGTAAAGATAAACCATGCAAATTGGCTTATGGTCTTAATCTTGATCAATTCTACAGCGATCACCCTCACATGGCATTAGAAGTTATGTGTGCATTAATAAAAACCTGCCTAGAAACATTCCTATGTGCTCTTAAGGCTAATATGGAAATATCCATATGATATTATGATTTGCCTTCAGGCTAGATCTAATGGGGTTCCGTGAGCTCCTGAAAAGAGCACGGTGGCGACTTCTCTAGTTGTGGTTAGAGTATTATAGACTCACTCACTAAGCCAAGCATACTCACACTATGCAAACAAACAAATAACATTCAATGTCCGTAAAAAGGGCACGTGGGGCCCACAAAAGCCCCGTGTCCACAGTTTGGCGACTTCACTAGGGATGTTCCTTTATTTTTAAAGGATTGAAACTCAAAATATCTCGTAGTTCCATAATTATATAATGCATGCAATTCCCACATGAGGGTATTTTCTTTAAAGTTCACGTCTCTTAATATGGTGTATACTTGAGAAAACCCCGGGGGACTTCTGTTAAGGATGGTTAGGTGACCTATCTAAGGCCACTCCTTAATCGAAATCCATCCCAACCATGACGCGTGAACCATAAAACGTATGTTGTTCATAATGGATGTCCCACTTGGATCACCACTAAGTTATGGTGTGAATATTTGGACACATCCTAGTCATGGTACCCTTTAGACACCTTAAGCCTTAATTATAATTGCCTCCATAGAACCTTGTCTAGGTATGGACTTGACCTCATTCATAGGTGTGCTATGTGCGACATGTTTTGCTTAGTTGTGTAAATGTTTCGAAGGAGTCTAGCTTTCTCATTACCGTTGTCACCTAGAGAATCGCATATAGATCATGGTTTCTTTTTACATGAACTACAGTTGCATATAGAACCCCATAGGTTGTATTTCCCATTCATATTGTAAAAAGTATCGTCACCATCAAATAATTAAAAAAAAGAAAAATGATGAGTTACTATTCATCATGCACTCATATAGAATTAGAACGCAAAGTAGGTAAATGTTCTAAAAGTTCATTATTGCAGGATTGATCGTGCACTAGCCAGACAAATAAACCCTCTTGGTTGGACTAAAGAGTGTGATACAATGCTAGTTCAAAGAGACACTCAGGTTTACAATCAACAAGAATCAACACAATCTAATTCAACAATGGGTTACCAAGATCTCGCAATGCAAGCAAGGTTGACGAAGTGATCGTTAGCTTGGCTCAATTGACCCAAGCTCCTAGGTCAATGTCGACTAAGGTGAATGACCTTGAACACCTCAAGTACACCCTCCAAGACATGGAAAAGGTGGCCAGAAGGGTCAATGATCAAGATGCTTACATTAACTCCCAAAATCTCGATTAGAACTTGATCGATACTTTGCCGGAAAGTTATCCATCGTTGAACTGTAATACCCCATATTTTCATGTACTTTGAAGAGTTAATTTTTTATTTTATACGTATGTTTTTAATATTTTTACTGAGAAATTAAGTTCAATAAAAATATTAAAGAAAGGAAATTTAAATAAATTTGAATCAAAGTAACTATTTTATGTTTATAAATAATATTTCATGTTATATTTTGAAAAGTTTCTAAAAATAGAATTTTTAGAGTTTCCTAAATTGTTTTGAAACAAGGGCATAAAAGTAATTTCAAACATTAAGGGTATCTATGTAATTGCACCAAATCCTACGTTGGGGCCTATAAATACCCCTTAAAACCAAAATTTTCAGATTTAATTTGCAAACTTCAAGTTTTATGATTTCAAAAATAGAGAAAAGAAAAATAAAATTTCGAAAGAAAAAAAAAAAGAAATAAGAAATTTTTTTTAAAACAAAAAAAAATCCTTCGCCACCTCCCCTCCCCCCTCCTCGCCGGCGCTAGACCCCACATGCCACCGCTGCTGCGCTCTGCTGCCGCCGTGGCCACCTTGCGCCACCCTCTTCCTCCCCTCTTTGGTATTTTCGAGTTCTTTTATAACAATTTTTTTTCTTCTTCTTTCTTTTTAGTTTAATCTTGCATGATTAATACTGAGTATGAAAAGTTTATGAAAGTATGAAAAGCATGATTTTGTATTGTTTTGACATTCCATATCCATAGTCATATAAATTCTTCACAATTGAATTGTAATGTTAAATTTATTGTTAAGTTGGCAAATAGCTTAATATAGAATAAAGAAAGTTATTTAATTTGGTTAGTTACTTAATTAACAAGAAAGGTTGTTTGTGAATTTTTATTCACTTGATTATTAGAAGTTAATGAGCAAATATATATATATATATATATGTTGCCTCTCACAGTTTAATGAGTGGTTAAGAAAAAAGGTAAATAGTTAGTTACTCACAGATAATATGTGGTAAAGAAAGTTCATTTTAGTTAAAGGACACACAAAATGATTATTAGAATCACCTTAAATCAAAGATATTAAAATGGCTTGTTTGATTTTATGCATGCTTTTTCGTGATGTTGTATGTGAGGCATAACTATGTTAAACCAGTTAACCACGACAAGTGAAAGAGGATTCACACCAAAAATCTTGCAACGTATATACCTTGAGTATGAACAATAGGGGGAGACGTATGGAACAGTTATCTATGACTTCTAATTGGGGTACAAGACGTTGTACTCTTTTATGTTTTTAATGCGATGGAATTCCGTCACTTTATGTGACATAGGTAATACCTTCATGGAGTTGCTCTTAAGTTGGTGCTCAATAGGCGATTTTAAAGGAAAGGAAACCCGTTCGATGCGAAATCGAAAGTCTAAATATAATAAGTAATTTGTTTAAAGTTGAGTCTATGCACAAGTGAACAGTTGTCAACGGTAAGAGTATGAATGTTTTACTTTTGTTTTATTTTGATTTTGCGGCATAGTCTTTATTAATAATGTATACTTCTTGCTGAATGTTTGTTTTGTGTGCATGGCTTTGTCTTGGACTCGGCCCTACCATGACCCACTTGTTGGCGAGTAGTTGTCTACAATAAGAAAAACCTATAGGTACCAGTGGGCATAAGTCATTGATGCTGGGCTGGAGTGAGAGTGCTTGCAATGTAGTCTTTATAGTTTCCTTGTTTAATTGCTTTTGGATTTAGTAATTTTATTTATTATTTGATGTTGGTTTTTATTTCTGAAGTTTAAAGTTTTTATTTTGAAGGGCCAT
Organism: Suaeda aralocaspica; assembly: GCA_016808085.1. Classification (NCBI taxonomy): domain Eukaryota; kingdom Viridiplantae; phylum Streptophyta; class Magnoliopsida; order Caryophyllales; family Amaranthaceae; genus Suaeda; species Suaeda aralocaspica. The sequence goes on from PYUH01001033.1 coordinate 431,835, forward strand.
TAATATGGTTCCGATGTATAATAAAGTTTAAAGTTGGTTTTTCTTTGATTTTAGTTTTGAGATTATTTTTGGGTGGTGGAAATTCAGATGAGAACATTGGAAAAGAAGGACTATAAGAGTCCACCTCAATATGTATGGAAGATTTGATTCTATTATTGGTACATGAGTTCAGTGCTGAAGTTACCACAGTGGGATCAACCCGATCACGTGCTGCTTGAAGGCCCTGTTCTCCTCGTCTTATTTTGCTTATCTGAACTTATTTTTGCTGAACTGAACTTATTTTTGCTGAACTAAACTTATTTTTGCTGATCTGAACTTATTTTTGCTGAACTGAACTTATTTTTCCTGATCTGAACTTATTTTTGCTGAACTGAGCTTATTTTTGTGTATCTGAATTTATTTTTGCTAAACTGAACTTATTTTTGCTGATTTGAACTTATTATTGCTGAATTGAACTTATTTTTGCTGAACTGAACTTATTCTTGCTGAATTTGTTTTATACTAATTAAAAATTGTAGGGAAATTATATACTATAATTGAATTTTATTTAGGTGAAAATAATTGATTTATTATAATCTATAAATTATATATAATATGATTTTTTCCCTCAAATTTCAAGAATCTTATGGACAAACGAATGCACAATATTTTATCATCTTTTTAGTATCATATAGTTTCCATGTATTATAATATTATCATATATCTATATTAACATATATTTATTTTCATATAAAATAATATATTTCCAATTCTCCATCAAAAATATAAAATCATATGTAAATATTTTTTTTATATATTATTTCCATACAATACATATTATCTTCGAAAATGCTACCTAAATATTTTTAAAATTATATTCTACTGTTTTTATACCATAATTTATCATTTAAAAAGATGTGCACATATACATATCCATGTATAAATTAATTTGCATAATACATATAGATTTTTGTTTATTTTGAACTAAACTTATTTTTGCTGAACTGAACTTATTTTTGCTGATCTAAACTTATTTTTGCTTAATTGAACTTATTTTTGCTGAACTGAACTTATTTTTGCTGAAAATAAGTAAAAATAAGACGAGGAGAACATGGCCTAATTGTTAGTTGCTTGCCAAACCGTCCACTCTATTTGGAGAGCAAGGCGAGGTTCAGTGACATGAAGACGAAGTTCATAGAGTCATATTCTTAGGTCTTGGATGCAATGTAAGTGGTATGAAGGTTTGTAAATGCATTATAAGGGTTAAGATTAGAGAGATGAGCTAGTTGTGGATGACAAGGAACCTTAGTTGCTTGTCATACACAACTAAAAGTAAACTTGGCTGATTGGAACAATCTGGAAACAGTGCGAAACCAGTCCTCTCGAGTTTACTTCATACTTCCGTATTTTAGTAAAGTTTTCTTTCCGCACAAAATTGATTTCAAAATACACGGATGCTTGGTTTCTTGTGCGAGTAAGATAATCTTATGGATGGCAAGTATGTTATATTATATTGTACTGCTTTTATTTGATCTCAAATAAAATCAGTGAGAATATTTTTTATGGAAATATTTCTATATTCCCTAGGAAAATATTCTCTAATAGTATTCTACAACATACAAGCCAAAGGCTTGTTTAAGATAATCAGCTTGCATACAAACCTAACACTTTTGCACGAGAAAAAATTGAAGAACATAGATTGTAAAAGTCCTCTCTATAAAGGTCTTAACCTATCATAAACCCGAATACCACAATTAGGTCTTAATTTACTCTCTTTCTCTAAGCGTTTAGGGTAGTTATTATTGAAAGACAAAGTGTTGTAATTTGAGCATTCGGTGAGTTCAGTTTGCTGGGGAAGTTGATCAGGGATCATCTTCATCTGAACCTTCATAGTTGAAGATTGAGTTGAACTTCCATTGGTGGAAGTTAGGGAATCAGCTTGTGCATAGGTGCATAAGTGATTGTGTGTAATTCTTTTTGTTATTCTGAGTTGATTAATAAAAGGAGTGAGTCAGTGGAGGACGTAGACTTATTAAAATTCGAACCTCGCTAAATCTTAGTGTTGTTTATTTTTATTGCATTCTGTTTCTGCTACATGAGAACTGGTTTTTAACTGGTCTCATAATCAATCGGAAAATTTACAACAATCTAACAACACTCAATTCACCCCCCTCTTGAGTGTCACTTGCACTTTCAATTACTATCAGAGCCTAACTTCTTGAAAGGGTAACACTTAGAGAAGGAAGAAAAGATAAATATTCATGAGATGATGAACGGAAATGGAGGATCGAGGCTGCACAAGTTCGATGGAACAAATTATCTTTGGTGGAAGATTTGCATGCAGAACTTTATCATTGGTACTGACTATGAGTGCTGGATGATAATCAGGAATGGTCCAAAGAAGGTGGCCGCACTAGTGAAAAAGTGTCTATTAGTAACGCCTCATTAGCATCGTTTATCAGAAAAACGATACTAATAGCTCTATATTAGTATCGTTTCTAATAAAAACAACATTTATATGTCTCCATTAGTATCGTTTTTACACAAAGCAATATTAATAGGTCTACCATCAGTATCATTTTTACACAAAACGATACTAATAGGTCACCCTTCAGTATCGTTTCTAAAATAAATGATATTAATACTTCTTTATTAGTATCGTTTCTACACTAAACGATACTAATAGAAGCTTCAAAAAAAACATCACGCAGCTTTGGGACCCTTAAAAAAACTAAGTCTCTCACTCTAATTTTTCATTCATTATCAACTCTCTCACTCTCATTTCTCGTATCTCATATCTTATATCTCATATCTGTTTCACTCTCAACTCTGTCAGATTCTTACTCTTCACTCTATCATCTCATCTCACTCTTCACCAAACCAACTATCTCGTCTCTTCCTTTTCAATTTTTTGGTTTTGGGTTTCTCGGTTTTTTTATTTGAATTGGATGTTTGGTGCGATAACTAGGGTTTATTGATTGGGTTTTTCGTGGGACAACTAGGTTTTATGATTGGGTTTTTTGAGTGGTTAGGGTTTTCGATTTGAAGTTTTTAATTTAGGTTTTCGTGGATAGGGTCTTCGAATTGCTTTTTCAGGAGGTTAGGGTTTTCAAATTAGACTTTTAGGGTAGTCTTGTTTGTCGAAGATGAACTGAAGTCCTATCGTCGAAGGTAAATTTCTCAATTTTTTGTTTCATTTGCTTTGTTTGATCTACATTTTGTTTGTTTGTCCTAATTTATGGTTTATTATGTATTTAAATCAAATTCGATTTTGTTTCAAGTATATTCGTCAATTGTTAGGTACTCTATGTTGTTTATCATCCAATTTTTCATTTGTAGATCCATTATTTTTGGTTGAAGAATTATTAGTAATTTGTCTGAATTATTTGATACTAATATAGATCGACCTAATTCTAGATTATTAGGTTGTAACTAACCAACTTTTTTTCATGTGATGCATGAAAGTCCTCCTTAAGTCCCCATTGCAATTGTTTGATATAGGCTTATGTTTAGGTGTTACAAATTTACAATTTGCTGATACTCTTGAATGATATTCAGCTTTAATCACTATGCTAAAAATATCTATACTACCTACATCTAAAATGTGATGTTGATCGAAAGGTTAATGTGAAGAGATGAGGACATAAATTTATGCTTCGATGATGTTTCTTATATTCGATAAAGGCAAGGCTGCAGCTATTGAGCACTGTAAGCTTTCTACTTGAATTTTTACTTGATGTCTTTTTAGATTAAATAGGGTTGGTTCAATATATTTATATTAATTTGGCTGTTGTAACTTAAGTTAAATTTCGTACTTGCTTAATTTTCCAATATTCTCAAATGCGCTCTGTAACTTTAGGAGTCGACAGAGATGAATGATAACGTCAAATCTTCAATTGAAAATGTGGGTCAGATGCCTAATCAAACAAAATTAATGCTGCTAATTTATAATTGCAGGAGAGTCAGAAGCCTGATCCCTCACAGCTCTGTAATATCTACGTTAAGGGTTATGCCTGATTCCTCAAACAAAATTAATGCTGCTAATTTATGATTCCAGGAGAGTGAGATGCCTGATCCTTCAGAGCTCTTTACAAATATCTACATTAAGGGTTATGGAACTTAAGTTTCATCCCATATTTTCTTAATCGGTCTGTTTTTTGTGTTTTAAGCTTCGGTGCTAATAGAAGTCAGTTATCTGTTGGTATGTTAAAATGTATGGAATTAGTTTTTTGTATGTTAAAATGTGAATTTGTTTTTTGTATATTGTGTCCTCTTTTCAGTGCGAAAGATGTAATTGGATTTTGAACTATATTATCTCCACTTCGGCTTCATTTTCTGTTCTTTAATTGTGAATTTTAATTGTGAGTACTTTGAAACACAATGGTTTAATTAGGGGAAAGTATTACTCTTTCATTAAGGACACTTGAAGGTAAGTGATGGGTTTTTGTGATTGTGCTTCAATTTTGTCGAAAACGTTGTCAAAATTAAGTTACTTGCTATTATGTTGTGGAGTTTTAATGGCATTTGAAATTTGATAAATCATCTTTTTTGTGCTAATTATGTGAAGTCATGGAAAAAGATTAGTGCTCATTTAGATACTTGATGAGTTGTTGTAACGTCATATAAAAAATTGGAATTGGCCCAATGTCTATGTTTGAGAAATGATAATTTGATTCAAAATATTTTGAAGCTTTAAGCTAGTGAATAATGATTGCTTCCACCATATTTCTATCAAACTTCCAAGATTCAACAACTAGAAGGTTTTCTATTTCGTTTTCCCTGTGCTTCTTTTGTTTTGGGTTGATTGAAAGAATATCAACAACTGTAATGCAATAGTCTCAATGCTTCATGCTTGAAAGAATATCAGCAATTGTAATGCAATAGTCTCAGTGCTTCATGCTTCATGCTTGAAAGAATATCAACAATTGTAATGCAATAGTCCCAGTTCTCATTTAGAAGAAGCCTCATGCTTCATGCTCTCTTATTATAATCTGCTTTCTTAAGGCTATTGTTATTGTTTCATACTTATTCTATTTTTATTTGCTTTTAGGTGCTTTTACTACTAATGTGGTGACTTCTGTACCAGTTTTGTATTGTAAGAAAAGCTTTAGAGAAATCTGTATGCAACATATGTTTCAGGATGACCTGTAGCTAAGTAATAGGATACCTCCTAAGCATAGAGAATAAGATGAATTGTAGTTGTTGGATTGTTATTGATTTGGATAATGTTAAGAATCTTGAGGTAGATTGTAGGATTTATATTAATTTGTTGTTCATTTAATTTCATTTTGATGAGTCTAATTTCAATGCATTGTTAGGAAGGTAATTATCTTATGGCTTGATGTATTCTGTTTATTCATTGCTTTTTTTAAAGCTATTTATCTCTCTAAGGGATGTTTTAAAGCTATTTATCTCTTCCTATTTTTTTTGTTGTTTTGCTACTGTTATACAGCAGGTTTGGGAATGTTGTGCTTTAGTTTTGGGTCTTTTGTTGAGCATGTTGTACTACTCTATAGGAGGAGATAGATAAACACTTTATATAAATTTGGCTTTGCTCTAACTATCATTTTGTATGAAATATATATGGCAAAAGAAGGCTAACAACATTTGGCCAAGGCTAATGGGAGGATCGCTGATGTTAGTGTTGTTGAGCTTTTGCTGTTAAGCTGTTTTGTTTATATGTTGCTGTTAAGCTGTTTTGTTTATATGTTGCATTTCTGCTACTTTTTATTAGAAGTTATTCTACTATTATTTTGTTTATGGTCAAATTATTGTTCCGCTGTATTATTAATATCTTTATGATAATTTGTCATTGTTATTTAATTATCCATTTAATGTAGTTTTTGTTACTATTATTATCAATACAATTTGTCATTTTATTGTTTTCAAAAGTCAATATTAGTATCGATTTTTGAAACAAACGATACTAATAGCATATACTATTAGTAACGACTCCATTAGTATCGTGCTAAAAACGATGCTAATAGCTCCAAACCAATGATACTAATAGAACATTTTTCTACTAGTGTGGCCAACAACACTGATGGCATAGAGAGGAAGGAGAATGAATACAACAACACAAATCCGAAGACACTCGAGAAGAATGCCGAGGCCATGTCACTTCTTCAACAAGGCATTGCTGATAATGAGGTAAGTCGTATCTTAGCATGCTCTACTGCTAAGGAGATATGGGAAACCATATAGTTAGCCTATGAAGGCACTAGTGAAGTCACGAGATCTAAATTTGATATGCTTATGTCAAAATATGAAACTTTTCATATGAACCGAGATGAAAATATAAAAGATATGTTTACTCACTTTATGTCCATTATTAATGAACTGAAATCTCTTGGCGAAAGTTTCACTAGTGAAGATCTGGTTGGGAAAATTCTGAGAAGCTTGACATGTAAATGGTTGCCTAAGGTAACTGCAATTCAGGAGGCCAAGGATCTATCCACCTTGTCCGTAGAATAGCTTATTGGGTCATTGATGACTCACGAGATATCGGTGAGCTCAAAGGAGGAAAGTACAACCAAAAGCCGAGGGTTGGCCTTGAAGGGAGAAGAAAATGAAGAAGATCTGGATGAGATAGGTCTCATGGCAAGAAGATTGGAGAGAAGTCTCAGATCTTAGTATAAGGGTAAATCTTGGAAGAACAAAGGTAACACAAAGAAGACCAATACCACCACTGGTTGTTTCAAATGTGGTGAAGCTGGACATATGATCAAGGACTATTCAACATGGAAAACTAACAAGGGAGGACAAATACAGAAAAAGATGACAAAGAGAGCCATGCTTTCTGCCTGGGGTGATTCTGACTCAGGTGGTGAAAGTGACGAGGACGAGGCTCTAGTTTGTGTGACTGCATTGTTGGGAGAAGTGCACCAGAGGCAGACCGGTTCAGGAAAGAAGGGACACATGTGAAGCTCTTCCGATGAAGAACTCACTACAAGAAAACGACCAGATAGCGACGGAATAAAATTCCGTCGCAAATACTTAGTCTGCGACGGATTTCCAAGTTTTTGCGACGGATATTTCCGTCGCAAAAAAGTGACAAAAACAAATGAAAGGAACATCTGTTTTTTGCGACGGAGTTTTGTTGTTTGCGACGGAATTATTTCCGTCGCAAAATCCGTCGCATATATTACAGAACAAAACACCTTATTTTACTTCAAAAAAGAGNTCAAAAAAGAATTAAACAAAAACAGACTCTTCTTCTCCTTATACCGTCCTTCTCCCTAACAAATTAAACACACACTCCTTCTTCTTCTCCTTCTTTTCCGGCGGCCTTCCCCCCTTCTTCCGGCGGTCTTCTCACTGCCTTTTTTGTTGTCGTTTTTTTTTATTTTTCCATCGTTTTTTTTTTTCGGCGGTCTTCTCAATCCTTTTAGGGTTGTTCTTCCAGCGGTCTTAAGGCAAAATTTCCGGCGGTCTTCTTCCGTTCTTATTCTGTTGTAGTGATAGACGGTAATTCTATAATTTACTTGCAATCGTTTTAGGGTTTCGTTTCACTAATTTAACTAATTTCACTAATTTCACTATGGTAAATATACTTAATTTTTTAATTTCGTGTTTTTAATTTCGTTTTAGGGTTTTTAATTTTTTAGGTATGAGATTACTTTCGTTTGTTTTAATTTTTATCTTTTTTTTTTAATTTCTTTTCGGATTTTTGGTTTTTTTAGAGTATCATTATGCGATTTGATTTGTGATTGTGGTTTTTGATTTGGTTTTTTTCGAGCATCATTATGCGATTTGTAAATTGCAAATGTACCTGTATCCGGTACTCATACCTTTGCCTGAGTAAAAAGCTTGGAGGAATAATTAAAATAATCTGTAATTACTAGTATATATTTCAGTTATTCTGAAGGAAGCCTTTGCTAAAAACAGTACTAATAATCCTTATTCGTAGCAAGCTAAAACAAGAGGCAGATTTCATGTGGAGAGGTTTCTCATTTAGACTACCATCTTCCTTAAATTCAAATTTCATGAAAGTTGTTCTTTTCACTTATTTCCAAACAGTGGATCTTCTTTTTAAAGGTTTCAATGATCTCGGTGACTTTGTCCATTATCATGATTGAATACATCTCCATTTTTAAACCATAATATCTGTAGCCCATTAGCCAGAATCTCACAAGTCTTTATGTCCAATCTATATTTGTCAATGTTGAAAGATAAGGATGCTGCAAAGCTAATGGATATTAATCTTGCACTGGTTTGAACTTCTACACGCCTTCTTATATGATATAGAAAGCAGAGAGTACCTTGTTGAGGGTCTACGAGTACCTTTTTTCGTTGAAAATTTGGTTGATCCCTAATTTAGAAGTATGTCAAATTGCAGTATCCTTAGAACCTGTTAGAAAAATCTGACAAACATCAAGCTCATGAACACTGGCATACGTCAAATATTGAGCAATGAGCAGTGTCTAATTGTCATACTGAACAATTTCCTATACAAAACTGAGACAAGGCTACTTAGTTTTTACATTATGCGATTTGTGATTGTGGTTTTTGATTTGGTTTTTTTCGAGCATCATTATGCGATTTGTGATTGTCGTTTTTGATTTGGTTTTTTTCGAGTTTTTGTAATTTAATTTTTTCGTCNAATTTATTTTTTTCAGCATTTGATTTGTGATTAAATGGGGCTGTGGTGGTGCCAGGGTGGATAGTGGTGGGGGTGGTTTTCGTGGTTGGGGGTAGTAGGCTGTTTGTGGCCTGTTGGTGGTGCTAGGCTGGTGGTATGGGCGTTGTGGTGGTTGATGGTGCTTTTTTTTTTTTTTTAACAGAATTAGGATTACATAGAGGTCAGCTGATCTTTGGTTTGTAACAAGGATGAAATGATGAATAATGTTTTCTTGGGTTAAAGTTTCGTGCTTTCTGTTGAGGAGGATGTTTTGAGTAATATGATATTGATTTCTTCTTGAAAAAAAGTTAAAGTTTAGCATAGGTGCAAATGCCTTTTAGAGGGATTCTAATAGTGAATTAGCAAATGTAGCATAATGATAAACTAAGGGGTGGTGAAATGTAGCTTAATTATGCTGAATTTATAAGTCTTCATGTATTTCTTATATATCCCCTTATATTAATTATTTTTTTGGTTGAATGTTTTAGTACCTTTCAGTTAGATGCTGTATGTATAGTACTTGATTCTTAACAAAGTTGTTTTCTTTGCCAATAATGAAGAAGTGATATATATATAATGAAGAAGTGATATATATATAGATTTAAGGACTATCTTATTGTCTTTTAGGGATATATATATAGGGTGTAACACAAAATTTTGCCTTTTAGACTTATATGAAAATTATGCATCCAATTTAATTTTAATTGTGTTTTGTAGGAGACCTACCAGAAGAAGCTTGAGGAAACAAGCAGTGACGGGAGTCAGAGAACGCCCGATGAGTTATATTGGGAGGCATCTGGTGGTCGTAGCAAGAAAGGTCGCGTGAAGGGTCTTGGTAGTGGTGCGGACCTGTATTACAGCTCTTCAAGCTCTTCGAGGAGATCTGGATCATCGAAGCAATACACGCCATCTGTGCTTTCTCAAATGAAAGAACATTTACAGAAACATGTGGAGAAGGTGCGGGAGGAGGTGCGGGAGGAGGTGCGGGCGGAGGTGCAGGCTGAGGTTGAGGAGAAGATGCGAGCCGAGATTGAGGCAATGCAGAGGACACAGAAGGAGTTTATGGAGCAGATGATGAGTCGATTCGGTAGCGACAGTTGTTCACCTTTCCAAATTCAGCGTCGGGACTCACCAGACGACGACGGCAGCGGCGCCGGGCAAGGTATGCAGCTGTAGATAGATATCTTGTTCCATAAATTCAGCTTAGTGCCTTTATTATCATTGTTAAACTTTAAAACTATGAAACTATTTAAGCCGGAAATAGTATGTATGCATATGTTACATTTGAAATATATAATTATCGGAAAATATAAATTGTCCTTATTTGATTAGAATACATAACGCGTCAGATCATACAGGTTCACAGGCATAAATACAAATAAGCAATCAAAACATTAAAAATCCATCAGCTTTTTTCCGACGGAATATTTCGTTTGCGATGGAAATTCCGTCGCAAAATTTGCGAGGGAAAATTCCGTCACAAATGAACCATGATTCCGTCGCAATGATGGAAGTTTGCGACAAAAAATTTAGCGACGGACCTGTAGCGACGGAATTCCGTCGCAAACTGAATTTTGCGACGGACTTTACCGTTTTTGCGACGGAATTAGTCCGTCGCAAAATTGAGGTTTTCTTATAGTGACTGGTAACTATTTCTGATATGCAAGAACAAATGAGATAATGTGATAGAGATGAGTTACTAGGTTTTATAGATTCTGCTATTGAACAAAATTTTAAAGGTAATGCTGCTTATAAGGTTAACAAAAAGAAGCTAAAAGAAGTAACTCGAAATCTAGACCTTAGTGAGTGTCGTTCTGTTGAGCTTGAACTTATTTGTACAGAACTGAAAGAAAAAATTTCAGAGCTTGAAATAAGTTTGGAACAAAAGAATATATAACTTGAGATGCTAAAACCTCAATCAGTTTTTTAAAAAACAGATTTTTATCAAAATAATGAAAGAGCCTTTGGTAAGCTTAAGGAGGCAGAAGTTGAAGGTATACCTTCACTCTAGAACATTCCGATTTGATTTTGGCTTATAACTATATGATTAATGATGTGGAAGAAGAGATCAAAGAGTATGTAGATCTGAAAGCTTCTCCTGCTAGCACAAGTGGTCCTAGTGTTAATGTCGATGACTTATGAGTATGGGGGTAAGATCTGTAATTTACAAGCTGAAATATCTGAGTTAAAGAAAAATATCAACACTAAAGTTGCTTCAAGTAATCAAGGTGTTGATATTGAATCTTTACATTTGGAATATGAAACTAAAATCTGTGATCAAGCCAAAATATTCCAACTAAAGAAAGGCAACAACATCCAGACCACTTCTGAACCAGATTCTTAAATGGTTACAAATTTTATGGATGAGCTTCATAGGGTAAAATGGGACCTTGCCATTGCTGTAGAGTATAATGAAGCTCAGCTAAGGAAACTGGAAATCAAGGAGCATGATCTGAGCGACTGCCTAAGACAAATGAACAGGTTGCTCGATGCTCAGAGTACTCTAAACATCCTGTTGTCACAACTTGGTAATCCTATGAGGTTTGGATTAGGGTATTCTGAAAGCAGTTCCCAACAGCCTCAAAAGTTGGGAACAAATGAGACTTGGATTTCTGAATTCAAGAGAGGTAAGTACGTGTTTGCAAAGGATATGCATGTGTGCACCTATTGTGGTAACAATGGACATGTAATTGAAACTTGTTGGACAAAGCAAAAACATGATAAAAGAAAATAGTCTTATGTTCAAAAAGTACATAATCAAAAGAGTCACACACATAGTTGGTCTAAAAATGGAAAACATGATAAAACAAGGAAGACAAATGTTAAACAAATCTGGGTTAGAAAAGACAGAATCAAACCAGTTCCTAAGGACAAGGAACCCAAGAAAATCCAGGTTCCTAAAACTAAACCTTCATCGGTTTGTGCAGTTTGGAGTGAAAGGAATGCCATATTGGTATTTGGACAGTGGTTGCTGAAGACACAGGTTAGGAGATAAAAGTCGATTTCTTTCACTTGTAGCCTATGAAGGAGGAAGTGTCACCTTTGGAGACAATAGAAAAGGTCAGGAGGTAAAGTTGGTAAGGCACTTTCTCAAGCTATTGATAATGTATACATTGTTGAAGTTTTGAAGCATAACCTCTTGAGCATCTCTCAGCTATGTGACAAAGGAAACCATGTTGAATTTGAAACCAATCTTTGTCACATAGTCAACACTGAAACAAAGGAACTTGTCTGTAAGAGGTTCTGACACAATAATGTTTACATAACATTCTTGAGTCATATTCCTAAGATAATTGCCACTTGTCTGAGTGCGGTAGAGAATGACCATTGGCTGTGGCACAAGAGACTTAGGCATGTAAGTTTTCATTTGTTAAATAAAATATGATCTCATGACTTAGTTACAGGTTTAACTAACATGAAGTTTGCTGTAGATCATATTTGCCATGAGTGTGGTAAATGTAAGCATGTCAAGTCCTCTTTTTAGTTAAAGAAGGTTGTAAGCACCACTAGACCATTCAATTCTGCACATGGATTTGTGTGGGCCCATGTGTGTACAAGGTCGAAATGGTCATAGTTATGTGTTTCTGTTAGTTGATGATTACTCTCGTTATAATTGGACAGTCTTTTTTAAATTTAGAAATGAAACTTTTGATGAATTTTAAATCTTGATAAAACAGGTCCAAAAAAAGATTAATTATTAACTTGTTCACTATCCGGTCTGATCATAGTTCTAAATTTGACAATATTAGCTTTGTAACTTACTGCAATGATTAATACAAGTGTGAATAGCAATAAATTTAAACTTGGTCTACAATGACGGAGGATCACGTTCTTGAAATTTTCTTGATTAAAAGTTTCAATCTCGGACGTTTCTTGGAGCTTCTAAAGACAGAATTTCATTTTCAGAGCAGTGCAGTATGTCGGATTCTGAAGATTTTTCACTGACATTTGGCTTTGAGTTAGAAGGCATGTGAATATGCTTTGGAAAGCTTATTGAATCTAATTTTAGGGAAAAATAGTTCCAAAATTCAGAAAAATACGCAAGATAATGTTATATCCATTTTTCTGCTCGGCTGTCAAACTGGAAATCAATTTTTAATTAGATTTCTTTTATCTAGACTCCAAGTATAGTTAGGATATGTTTTTAGGACGTGTTTAGTGTTTTGTTTTGTGACTTTTATTTTCATAATTTTGTGTTTTAGTTTTTTAGAAAGCTTGTTAGGATATTTTCTTGATTAGATAAAGTCTGTTAGAGTTTGTTAGCAAGATAAGATCAAGATAAAGTGATGGTGCTCTTGGAATATATGCACGAAATTTTGGTCGAGTGTTAATAACATATTGAGTAAAAACTCCACAAACATTCAGCCTGATACGAGTTGTTTATCTGGGGTTTTGGTCTTTGTACTTTCATCCGAAATTGTAGACAATTTTAGGTGATGGATTGGCATAACAAAGTAGTGGCTGCTCACGACTTGCTCTCATATTTTCTCTTTTGGAGTAAACCAGATTGTGCTAAGTGTCAATGATTTGGCCATGTAAGAAGTCAATGCGTTAATGATGTAGATATTTCTTCGGAGCTATATTTAGAACTATTATTGGACGAGTGGCAAGAAGAGGAGCCGAAACCTTCTATCATGGACAAACCTAGAGTTCTTTATCATATTCATTAGTTTGACTTAATGTTATAAACAGAAGATGTTATAGTGACTGAAGAAATTGAGGTTCATGCCAATAATGTTTTGCAACACGTTGAAGTATGTATCGATTTAGGGCATAACGACGAGATTGTAGCAAACAAGCCATCACAACAATCAAAATCAATGGGTTTTTCATGTCAGAACTTTGTGATATGCTACATCATGAAACAAAAATATTTACAGATGCTGAAGAATGCAACACACAAACCAACGTAGATAATCAATCAATGTTGATCACAATCAATGAGGAAAGGATTGAATCTTTGGAGAATGTGACCAATGAGGAATCAAAGATTGATAGTAATATAATTTTTGATGCAATGAAAGAACTTATGGTTGAAATCAATTGATTTTAAATCAAGTTGAAGAGATGGTCGATACAAAACCTACAAGTTTGGATCTTTCAATGATTTATGTTGGTGTCCAACATTTTGAGTCTAGAAGCTTAAAACATGATTTTGTCCTTTGTTTTCAAGGTATTTCGAAAGATGGATTTCCTATTGATTTGAAGAATCATAAACGAGTCTCAAGGATTTCGTTGCAGTTAAACAAATTTTCAGTTGATGATATCGTGTTATGGTTGTTTCTAATTATGTGCTTGCTAGGTGACTTTAGATATGGCATCAAACATAGATCACTTGTTCGTCGAATATGGATGGTTGTGTGGAAGCTAAAACTTGGGGCAAGTTTCATTTGAAGAAGGGGAGGATGATACAAGTGTGAACAGCAATAAATTTAAACTTGGTCTATAATGATGGAGGATCACGTTCTTGAAATTTTCTTTATTAAAAGATCCAATCTCGGATGTTTCTTGGAGCTTCTAAAGATAAAATTTCAGTTTCGGAGCAGTGCAGTATGTCTGACTTTGAAGATTTTTGACTGACATTTGGCTTTGAGTTAGAAGGCGTGTGAATATGGTTTGGAAAGCTTAATGAATATAATTTCAGGGAAAAATATTTCCGAAATTCAGAAAAATACGTAAGATAATGTTATATCCATTTTTCTGCTCGGCTGTCAAACTGGAAATCAATTTTTATTTAGATTTCTTTTATCTACAGTCCAAGTATAGCTAGGATATGTTTTTAGGACGTGTTTAGTGTTTTGTTTTGTGATTTTTATTTTCATAATTTTGTTTTTTAGTTTTTTAGAAAGTTTGTTAGGATATTTTCTTGATTAGATAAAGTTTGTTAGAGTTTGTTAGCAAGATAAAATCAAGATGTAGTGATGATGTGGCAATCTTATCTTGTGAGTCATTTGTGAGTCATTAGGGGTGTGTTTATCTTGTTTTGTGCGTGTGTTTTGTCTTTTTTAGTTAGGATTTTGTTGTTCATTATTCCTATAAATAATTTCAACATTATTTTGTAATTAATTAAGTTGGAGTTGAATAAAAAAAAGTTTGTTTGTTTACTTGAAAACAAAAATCCGAAAATTTAAAGAGTTGGTGATTAATTTCTTTATACTCTTGTGATTTAATTAGTAGCTTTGAGGGTTCTTAGGCTTTAATCAAAGGACTAATTGATCAACCTAAAATTAAGAATCTTGGTGACTTGGTCTTTATAGATTCGAAATTTTAGTTTATACCCTTGTGAGTTTTTGTTTACACAAAAATTCACATCAACGATTATGGTGTATCTCAGAATTTTTCAGCTCACAGAACTCCACAACAAAATGGAGTGGTTGAGACGAAAAATCACACGCTAGAAGAAATGGCAAGAACAATGGTTCTGGGGAGTGGTCTACCTTGAAACTTATGGGCTGAAGCTGTGAGTACCGCGTGCTATATTTTGAATAGGGTAATGTTGAGACCTTTACTAATGAAAACACCTTATGAGCTCCTAAGGGAAAGAAAATCTAATATTGCACATTTACGTGTCTTTGGGTGCATATGCTTTATACACAACCATGTTTGGACAATTGATCCTAGGAGTGATGAAGCTGTTTTCATTGGATACTCTTCATATAGCAAGACATACAAAGTTTTCAACAAAAGGACCTTGTGCATTGAAGAAAGAGGCCATGTCTTATTTGATGAGACTAACATGTTCAGCAAGCATGTGTAGGTTGATGATGCTGATGAGTTCGAGATTGGCATGCTGAACTTTATAGGAGCTAAGGAAGGAGAAGGTGTTGAACCAGACTCACCACAAAACTCCTCTAGAGAGGAAGAGTCTTGTCCAGCATAGAATGAGGTAGCTCAAGAGGTATGGGAAGGAGATAGTGACTCAGAGGCTCATCCACATGAAGGTGACGCAGCTGAGACCACTATGGAACCTGGTTCACCTGTTCAAGGCAAAAATGAGACAGGGGGAACCAGTACAGGAACCAGCTCAACATTATGGGGCAAAAATGTAAACTTTGATATGAACATAACTTTTAAGTATAAATCCTCTCATCCCACTGATCGTATCATTAGTGATATTAACAAGGTGGTACAGACAAGTAATTCTACTTTACAAAACTTTTGTGCTTTCTATTCCTTTCTTTCAAATGTTGAACCGACTAAATATAAGGTTGCTTTAATGGATTCAGATTGGGTTCTAGCCATGGAACATGAACTCAATCAGTTTCAGAGAAATCAAGCCTGACATCTTGAACCCAAGAAGGAAAAATTGTCTGTTATTGGAACTAAGTGGGTGTTCAGGAACAAATTGGATGATTAAGGTATTATAGTCAGAAATAAAGCTAGGATAGTGGTTCAAGGGTTTAATCAACAGAAAGGAATTGATTCTGATGAAACATTTGCTTCTGTAGCCACGCTTGAAGCAATCAGGATTTTATTGCTCTTGTTGCCCATACAAACTTCAATGGAAATAAAGATAGCCTTTCTTAATGGATATTTGAAAGAAGATGTTTATGTTGAACAACCCCCTGGATTTGAGGATAGTGACTTGCCAAACCATGTTTTAAAACTTGATAAAGCTTTTTATGGTCTCAAACAAGCTCTTAGAGCATGGTATGTAAAACTTTCGTTCCAGTTTTCTTTTAGAAAATGGCTATAAGAGAGGTTCGGCTGATAAGAAACTATTCTTAAAAGAAAGGGGAACTGGTCTGCTAGTGATTCAAATATATCTTGATGATATTTTGTTCGGAGCTACTAATCCTGATTTGTGTAATGAGTTTGCAGATTTGATGAAAAGTGAATTTGAGATGAGTATAATGGGAGAACTTGGGTTCTTCCTACGACATCAAATCAAGGAAAACAAGGATGGAATCATGATTCATCAGCAGAAGTACCACAAGGAGCTGCTGAAGAGATATGGTCTGCAAGGGTACTCATTACTCATGATTACAAAACACTTGAATGAATACATATAGTTAGAGAAAGATTCATAAGCTAAAAAATTGTGTTATGCAATACGAACCTCTTGCTCAAAAATGACCATAGACCTAGGCCAATTGACAAAGTAGCCTTTAACGTCACCAAGTAATGTCACACCATCAGGAGATGGGACAGGAAACTTCACTATTGAATGCTCCTCGTACGGTAAGTCAATGTTGACCTTATAGTGGCCAGGCATCAGGGTTGCGCCATGAATGAAGGAGCTTTGATCGATAGGATGATAAGTCCCATCAGCAACAACGACGAGGTTCCCATCTTCATTCATCACCGCAAGACAACATTTTGTCTTCGCCTACAACATGCAAACGTCTAATCAGAAATGATCAGAACTGAGATTAGAACTGATCACAACTAATCAGAACTGAGATCATAGGATGTCTTTGTTATGCAAGCAGAAACAAGAAGAAAGCACTGAACTACAGGTTTATGTGGTATCTTCAAACAATGCCATGCAGATCAAAGAACCAAAGTCTCATAAGATGAAGGTTAGAAGAAAGCATAACATTACAAAAGCTTTATTACCTTAGTCTCGGCCCATAGACTGTCTTTTTCCAGTTGGTCTACGTCACTCCATTTACGGATGTTGATATCGATCCGTAACGCACAACGACCAATGTGTACCCCGTACTCCTTTTCCCACCGGCCTTCCGGTAAGTCATACTCATCGAACTCAAGGAATTTCGGCTCAGAGGGTTGAACCGGTTTTGAGGGGCCTTTACCGGTTTTCTTTTGTCTTTTGGGTTGTGATAAGGCACCCTGATCAGTTGTTACTTCATTGTCCTCAACATCCCCTTGTTTGGTGTTTTCACATTCAACACGCTCTCCATCATCCCTTCGGTTCGTTGTCAAACTTTCTTAAAAAATCATGTAATAAGTAAAAAACAAGTTTTTATTTAATGGCATTCACAAGAAAGAATAACGCATGCAAAAGGGACAACGCATAAACATACACTTATACGATTACCGTTTTTAAATAATTTATGAGTTACATACAATCTTAAGATTAAAGAGTTCAGGACGATTTATTTAGAAAATTACCTTTTCACAACTATTAATTATAGATTAATTTATCATACAATTACCTATTGTTTTGGGCAGTCAACGTATGCACCTTCCTCGCGGTCATTCACTTCATCTTCTACGACATCGTCTCCATTACATACAATTTGAACACCGATTGACAAAGGAGGAGTGGCGTTAAATTGGTCATAGTCTTCCTCATCCACCACATCTTCGACTCCAACAATACCTCTCTTTCCTTGAACAACTACATAGCAATGGGGGTCGATATTGTCTTTGACGTAGAATATTTGCTTGGCTAGCTATGCCAAGACAAAAGGTTCCTCAGTATCTCTGAAGAGCCTTGAATTAACAACAGTCATCCTATCATCACTAACTTTCTTACCATGCCGATTATCCACCCATTTGCATCTCAGAATAGGAACTTTGAAATCAAGGTAATCAAGCTCCCATATCTCTTTAATAAACCCATAGTAGAATTGTGTGGCATCAATTGGTCTGTTATCCTTTGCACTTGAATATTCCGTAGAAGAAGCAAGAACTATTACACCACTATTCTGGTGTACACTCTTTGCATCTTGACGTTTGGTGTAAAAGCAATACCTATTGATATCATACCCCTCAAAAGCCGTAACAAATGTTCGTGCACCTCTTGGCAAACATTCAATTGTGTGGGAGATATTATTGTTAAAATCTTTCAATTCATGATGGACTTCTCCCTGAAACCATTGGTCAAATGTCTGATTATGCTCTTTCATTATCCAAAAAGGTGTCTTATTTGGATTAAGGAGAGTCAACTCATTTATATGATTTTCCAAGTAAGGGTGAACTTCAGAAAGGTGTTGTAGAACACAACAGTGAGCTTCAGAAAACCTATGAGAGGGAGGTTTCAACTACCTCCGATTGATTGTTCCACGACCCTGAAGTCTACCCTCATGACGCGACTTGGGATGTCCTATGTCCTTAGCCTTTTCCACAAAATCAGCACAAAACATTGAAGCCTCCTTGGCCGCATACCTTCTCACCAAGTTAGCATCAAGCCTTGCTTGATTCATAACCATCCCTTTCAAGAAACCCATGTACCTCACAATAGGGTACATCTACCGCAAAAAAACAGGACCACACTATGTAATTTCACGCACAAGGTGCATCATCACATGAACCATTATGTTAAAGAAAGAAGGAGGGAAATACATCTCAAATTTGCATAACGTCTCCACAAGATCATCCTGTATTGTGTCAAGCTCATTTGGATCTATTACCTTACTACATATCTTATTAAAAAAAAGACTTAACTTCACAATAGGCCCCCTAACATGTTTAGGCAACAATCCTCGGAGAGCAGTGGGCAGGAATACTTGCATCATGACATGGCAATCATGGGACTTCATACCAATCAACTTCTTATCGGGAAGAGATACAAATCGCTTTACGTTCGAAGAGTATGAAGACGGCGCCTTGATGTCATGCAAACACTCACATAAGGTATTTTTCTCTTCTTTAGACAGCATGTAGCCAACATGTGGTAAATATGCTTTGTCCGTAGAATCATTGTATTCTGGCCACAAATTGGGTCTGACACGTTCATAATGCATGTCTTGTCGTGCTTTGAGACAATTTTATGTCTTTCCGGACATGTCTAACAAAGTCCCAATTATTGCGTCACAAACATTCTTTTCAATATTCATGACATCAAGACTATGTCTAACTGTTAGAAACTTCCAATAAGGTAAATTCCACAAAATAGACTTCTTTTTCCATAGAACAACCTTATCCATGGCAACACCCTTATCCATGGCAACACCCTTCTTTCCCTTTCTTCCCTTTTTTGACCTCATTTTTGACACTTTTCCACACCCTCGGTTTTGGCCCTTTTAGCATATATTGTAGTCACATTTTGCATTTTGTCATACAATTGCAATCCAGACTTTGGCTCACCAGCTACCCTATTCTCAATCTGACCATTAAATAGTGATTTCATCTTTCGATATGGGTGATAGCGAGGGAGCCATTTTCTATGATGCCTGTACACATTCTCATTGAAGAACTTCAAATAATCATCATCTCCATCATCCTCACATACCGGGCATGCGTATACAACTTTAACTTTAAACCAGACAAGTTTCCATATGCCAGAAAATCATTTATGGTGGTCATAATCATTGCACGATAGGTGAAATTCTTGTATGTGCATCAAACATCGTCACACCTTCATTACACAACAGCATCAGATCATCAATCAAGGGGGGCTAAGTATACATCTATGTTATTTCCAGGTTGCTTAGGACCAGATATAAGAAGTGACAACATTATATACTTGCGCTTCATGCAAAGCCATGGAGGTAAGTTGTATATAGTCAACAAAACAGGCCATGAGCTATGTTGAGTACTAAGTGTGCTGTAAGGATTCATACCATCTGTACTTAATCCAAGCCTAAGATTCCTAGGCTCATTACCAAACACAAGGAACTCCTTATTTATGTCAAGCCATTGTTTGCAATCAGTTGGATGCCTAATAAGTCCATCTTTCTTCCTGCACTCAGCATGCCACACCAAGTTCTTAGCATCTTTCGGAACTGAAAAAAGTCTCTTGAACCTCGGAACGGCCGAAAGATACCATAAAAGCTTTGCTGGAGAAGGTTTCTTACTACATTGTTAACGTCCTTCCACTACCTTGTAGTGTGACAATCCACATTTCGGATATGCATCCAAGTTCTCATACTCATTTCAATAAAGCACATAATCATTAGGACACGCATGGCATAGTAGGCAGACTTAGGCATGGCATTAACACCAGGACACATGTCCTCAAACGCTTCCAAAAATGCTGAGAAACACAAGTCGGTGACACCATATTTGCTCTGTATATTGGACAAACTTAACACTGCTGAAAGCTTGAAATACTTAGTACAACCCGCCCAAAGTGGACTCTCATTAGCACTTGACAACTCAAACATGCGAGGCTGATCAGTGAGATGGTCTCCAATAGAATCCATCATATCTTTCATCTGATCTTTCTTTATGCCGTCATTAACAAACTTTATGCTTTCATTACCCACACCTGGATTACCCCCTACCCCGGCACCAACATTGGCACTCCCAGATTACAATGTTTCACCATGCCAATACCAAGTCTCATAATCAGCCCTAAACCCGCGACCAAACAAGTGACTCTTTATGAAACTTTTGTTAGACCATCGTTTCCCATTACAACAATCCCGACAAGGGTAACATATATACAGCCTCTTTCCTAGCCTCTCTTCTTCTGCCTCTTGATCTTGTAATGCTGCTTCAAAAAATTCCTTAACCCCCTCTTCAAATGCTAACTTTCGTCGATCACCATACATCCAAGAACGACTCATTTCTAATAGTAAAATTAAACAAGTTCTCACATAACAATTACATAGTATTAGACTCAAACATCACGTAAAATACACACATAATATATCAGAATTTACATACATATCAAAGTAAACTACATGGCATGAATAATGAATGCAGTCGGTAGGGTCCCTTGTCACTCTAACCTAACCCATCCTTGCACATGTAATCTCATTAACAAATATTTGCCTTCTTTTTAGTTCTAAGGAAAATCCGGCAGCATCTCCCTACTGTTCTTCAAGTGCACGATGTACACGAATACTCATATACATATGCAGTCGAAGAACAAGTAGAGAAATAACGAACCGAAATTTTCTTTCGAATCAAAAAGAAGCCAAATATTTGCAACCTAAATAAGATTACACGTGCAAGGACAGTCCCAAATAGGGGACTATTCAAGACATATTCCTAATGAATAAGTCTTGAACGGGTAACTAGGCTTCTGATAATGCAGTATAATACAAACCATTAAGTATATTCTAAATTTTACATCCAAAGCACATACAACTATCCAAAGAATAACTACATTCAAAAGATCGACATACCACAAGTCAACAAGTCTTAACAAACGAAATAAAAATTCAAGTTAATTTCTTTTATAAATTATATTCATAGATTCAACCAACTCACAAGTGGAAACAAATTTTTACAAAGTACTATATTTTCAACTAAACTCATCTCTTTTTCTTTTCAAATTCAGTTGGTATTGATTGAAGAAGGCTTAGATTCCTCGGACTCCCTGCATATTAGCATATATGCAGTCGAAAATTCATAATATTACAACCAAACAACATTAAATCAAAACAATACAGGAAAAAAAAACAAGAAAGCTATCATGCAAAACCAATTAAACAAATGGATTACAAACAATCGCAAAAATTCGACACGATTGCGAATATGATCCTTGCGACGGTCCACGCAAGTGGTAGTGAGCGATAGGTAGTATAGCAATAATTTTTTTTTCAAACGATGTGTAATCATACCAGAACTGCGCCTCCGTTTTGAGAAACAATTTTCGCAACGTGTCAATTGAAATCATGGGGGCCTCAATCCCGTTGAATTTCGACACAATTCTGAATTTGATCCTTGCGACGATCCACGCAAGTGGTAGTGAGCGATAGGTAGTATAGCATAATTTTTTTTTCATAGCGATGCGTACTCAAACCACAACTACGCCTCCGTTTTGAGGAACAATTTTCGAAACGTGTTAAATTTTTATTGTGATAGTTTATAATAGCATCCATAAGCATTTCAACAAAGCAATAATACAATAAGACAACAATCAGTAACTTAGGAGTTGAAGATGAAAAGGTTAAATAGTTTAATTAAGCAACATATAAATCATCATAGAAGCAATAAAATCCAATATAAGTAAATTTGAATTATGACTCTACACATGAAGCAGTAGAGTAATTAACATCGAACAACAAATGAAACATCAAATATAATTTAAACTACCTTTCAATTAGTCAAATTCTCCTCAAACCATTTCTAACTTCCACCACCTGTAAATCAAATGCATAAAGCAACATGAGCAATCAGCATCAATGAATAAAACAAATGAATCCTACATCAAAATAGTACTCGGATACTAGTTTTACCTTCTTTTTATGAACAACTAGCTCATCCAAAGAACGCAGTATATACTTATCAACCCAAGATAACGCCCCGTTAAGCCTCCTAGAAGAATTACACGAGTTACATTTCAAACAAGCTTACAATTAAAATAGCCATAGTCTAGGCTACAAGAGTTACATTTCAAACAAGCTTACACTGGCACACAGACACAACGACTCACTCAATCACTCACTCACACAGTCACAGTCACTCACTTAGTGACTCAATCACTCAGTCACTCACACACTAACCGTCATAGTCACTCACTCACACACTCACATTAACAGTCACACACTCACATTCATAGTCACTCACTCACACACTCACAATCACTCACTCAGTCACTTAGTCACTCACACACTCACAAACACTAACTCAGTGACTCAGTCACTCACTCCCTGACACACTCACAGTCACTTACTCACACACTCACAGTCACTCACTCAGTGACTAAGTCACTCACTGACATTTACAGTCACACACTCACACACTAACATTCACAGTCACTCACTCATACACTCGCAGTCACTCACTCACACACTCACAGTTAGTCACTCATTCACTTAGTCACTCACACACTCATAGTCACTCACTCAATGACTCAGTCACTCACTCCCTCACATACTCACAGTCACTCACTCACACACTCACAATCACTACTCACTCACACACTCACAGTCACTCACAATCACTCACTCACAGTCACTCACTCACCCACTGACATTTACAGTCACTCACTCACACACTCACATTCACAGTCACTCACTCACACACTCACAATCACAACTTACACAGTCCCTAAAAACAAAAACCCCCAAATCAAAAACCCTAATTGAGGACCCGAATTCAGTGAATATACACAATCGTTGAATAATTCACAATAAAAATTTGAATAAACAATAGAAGAACAAAAAAAATTTGAATAATTATCGACAAAAACCCAATTGAAATTAAAAATCGTGAATTAACAAATAAATAAATGGAGAATTCAAATACCTGATAAAACAAAGATCTTCGCGAAGAGTGACTGAGAAGAAGAGCGAATTTGAGTTGAAATGAGGAATTTGAGAGGAAGAGTGAGAGAATTTGAGAGGAAGAGTGAGATCTTTGTTTTTGTGAGAGGTTGAAGAGTGTGAAGAGTGAGAAGTAAGAGTGACTGAGAAGTGAGAAGTAAGAAGTGAGTTTCTTTTCTTATATTTTTTTAAAAGAGGGTCGCGTATATTAATATCGTTTCTACCAAAAACAATACTAATATAAGTCACATTGATATCGTTTTTGTTTGAAACAATACTAATGTACTTCATATTGGTATCGTTTTTGTATGAAACGATACTAATGTACTTTATATTGGTATCGTTTTTAAAGAAACGATAGTATTAGTTGTAATATTAGTATCGTTTATGGGTAAAACGAAACCAATAGGTATCATATTGGTATCCTTTCTTTCCAAAACGATACTAACAGTTGAATATTAGTATCGTTTTTGTAACAAAGGATACTAATATGTAGTTAATTATAGCCATTTTTCCACTAGTGCAAAAGGTAGCAGCATGAACCTTATTGGATACACAAATGCTGACTTTGCTAGTTTTATTATGGACAAGAAGAGCACTTCTGGAATGGCCCACTTCTTAGGTTCCTGTCTCATCTTATGGGGATCTAAGAAACAAAATTCTGTGGCGTTATCTACAGTCGAGTCTGAGTACATTGCAACTACTCTATGTTGTGCTCAGCTCTTGTGGATAAAGTCACAACTAAAGGATTTTGGAGTCTATTTCAGAAGTGTTCCTATTTTATGTGATAACACAAGTGCAATCAATATTTCGAAAAATCCTTTCCAGCATTCTAAAACTAAGCATATTGAGATTAGGCATCATTTTCTAAGGGACAATGTTGAAAAAGGTAATGCGGAATCGGACTTTTGCTGGTCAGAAGATCAACTAGCTGACATTTTTACAAAACCGTTTAGTAGAGAAATGTTCATCAAGCATCGTACCTTGTTGGGTATGATTAAAATTAGACAATGAGCTCTTAGGTCTTGACTTGTCCCTTTGGCTAGTCAAATAATCTCAATTTGTATTTATTATTTATTATTTTTCTTGTTTCTTTTTCTTTTTGCTTTTTAGGGCTTACAAAGTTCTTATGCAATGCTGAGCTGATCAATCTAGTACTCAGGTACCTTAGCATACTCTTGAAAAGAGTAAGTTGGCACAAACCAGTTGCAAACCATTTGGGAACCAGATTCTTAAGGCGGTTATTTTAATTCGTTGGTTTATTTTCAATATTTCAAATTATTGGAAATAAATGAGGTGACAGTTGTATTTCTGGCAACTGCCTTATTGGTACAACGGAGTCAACGGACAATTATCTTTCAAATATTTGAAGATAACTGTTTGATTTTTACTTTCTTATAAATATTTTGCACGTGATCATACTTTCCATATTCCGTTTCATTTCCTTGATCACATATATTATGTGTTTCTTTTCTCTCGATTATTTATTCTCTCAAAAACCCTAAATTGCCTAAATTCTTCCTCTTTATGTCACTAAAATCACTCAAGTTTTGTTAGTGCTCA
This sequence comes from Suaeda aralocaspica, assembly GCA_016808085.1. Classification (NCBI taxonomy): domain Eukaryota; kingdom Viridiplantae; phylum Streptophyta; class Magnoliopsida; order Caryophyllales; family Amaranthaceae; genus Suaeda; species Suaeda aralocaspica. Next base: position 457,065 of record PYUH01001033.1, read on the forward strand.
AAACAGAGAAAAAATTCAGTCTCATCATGTTAAAAGAAGAAGACCAGGTTTGTTGAAAAGGAGGTTAGTGAGTCTCCTGAAATTGAAACTAAGAAGTTGAAGAAGATGGCTGACAAAGTGATCGAGTCAGTGGTAAAAGTTGTTTTGGAGGAAGAAGTTAATGAAGAGGAGGAGGAACCCGTGATACGAAAGAAGTCTCCAAAAGCAAAAACTACAAAAGCTCCCATCGCAAAATCAACCACTCCCAAATCCACCACAAAATCAACCACCACAAAAGCAGTTACTCCAAAATTAACCACTAAAACTACCAAAACTAGCACTCTAAAATCCACAAAATTAACTACTCCCAAAAGGCCACCCACACCAAAATCAAAAGAATCCTCACCAGTACCGATAAAGGTTTCTAAGCCTAAAGGAGTTTGAGAATGCAGAGGAATCTGAACCGTATAAAGGATCTAAACACACATCTGAGTCAGAACTGGTTGAAAAGGAAGTTGAGGAAGAAGAGGGTGAATTAGAATAAGAGGAGGTTGAATCGAAGGAGGATATAGTTACTGCTATGCAAAAGGAGTTCAGAGAAAAGAAAGTTAGTGCAAAGAAACCGCCATCAAAAGCAGTTAAGGAAGATCAGAAGGAAGTTGGGAAGGAGGTTACTAAACCAAGCACCACAAAACAGCCAGCCTAAACAACAAAATCCAAAACTCTCACACCTAAAACCACACCCAAACCAATGGAGAACATGAAGAAGGAGGGTGCTGATGGTGAGGGGGGAACTTGATATTGCTACTGAGAAGGAGGGTACTAAAGTTGTGCCAAGAAAGGGTGCTCGAGTGAAAACTGTTGCCAGGAAGGGTGCTGAGGCTTCCAAAGGCAAGGTCGTTGTGTAGGAAACACAACCAGACCAGTCCACAATAGGCCAGAAGAGAAAGCAATCTACTATTGTTGTTTCTACGGGTGTTCAACCCAAGAAAAGTAAGTTTACTACTCCCTAACCATTATATAATCTTAAAGATAGACAAATTCTGGTTGGTTTCTCTATTGCTAAGAGTTGGTTGAACAAAAGTTACTGCATGAGATTAAGGATGCTTTAGAGTTTCAGAAGTGGTCTATGTTGTTTGCTAAAGATTTAGATGTTTTCATGCCATTGGTTGAAGAATTATATGAACACCTGCATACTAAGGACGCTGGGTCCAGCTTTACTTTTGTTAAGGACACTCCCAATAATCTGTCTGAGAAGAAATTGGCTGAAATTCTCAAAGTTCCAAGTAAGGGACTTGATGTGTAATCTAAGGAGAATTGGCCTTCTGTTAAGGGAGTCACAGCAAAACCGATCCAGACCAGATTGTTTAATGGTCTACCTAATTCGAAGTAGGGGTACACCATTGGCCACTTAAAAGACCCAATCATGAGTTTATTTCATACCATAGCCTCAAAGATTGTGTTTCCTCGAGCACAAGGACGAATGAGTGTACGGTTAGTGCATAGTGTTCTGATCTACTGTCTCATTGAACACATTCCAGTCAACCTCCCTGCTATGATATTAGGTCATATGATCTGTTGTGTGGAGAAAGAAAACCATGCTCTTCCCTATGGAGGATGGCTAACCTTGGTGTTTGGTCATTGGAAGATTCTTATGGTGGGAGACTGTGGAACCATGTCTCATCTCACCTATCAAATAATAGGTCAGAAGGGTATGACATATGCAGTTGGTGTTTTGAAAATAAAAGATGATGGAAGAAGTGATACTGATCTTGCTGGGACCAGTATAGAATCAATTCAGGCAACCTATGCCTTGGTGAAGCAGCTAAGTAACCAGAATCAACTGGTGCAGAATATGGTATACAGTGTCACTACGCTATGCTCTGCACTTTAGGAATCCTACAGGAGAATTGAGGCTCGTCTTGATAAAGCTGGTATAAAAGGAACAGAGGATTCTGAAGAAAAAGAAGAGTCATTGGAAGCTGGTGATGCTGGTGATGAGGATGATGAATTGATCTCTGAGAAGATTGAAGAAGAAGAAGAAGAAGAAGATGAGGAAAATGATGAAAGTGTTTCATAGGGCGAGGAAGATGATGGGACTGAAAATGACTCTAGAGCTGATTAATTTTCCTCTGTCTATTCTTTCATTCTCTTATTACTGCTAACCCCTCTTAATAATTGAACTCTAATTCTGGTTTCCCCCCTTCCCCAAATAACAAAAACATTGCTCTTATATAATTTGGTCTACTACTGGTCTGTATTAATTTATTTAGGATAAGTAACTTTGGTACTTTTGCAAGAACAATGGTAGAATCAGCATCTCTAGAATGCTGTTTGAGCTACCTGAATTACCTTAAACTTAATATAATTAGTAGTTTGACTACTGATTGTGTTTTGTTTTATGTTTCATTTCCTCGTTCCTTTGACTATTTTGATGATGCCAAAAGGGGGAAGGAGGTGAAGTTTTGATCTCTTCTACCTATTTCAGGGGGGAAGAAGGTCTTATGAGCTGTCATCTCTGTGTGTTGCAGCAACTAGAGCAAGGTTAAATGCCTTGGTAGAGGTGACAGACTTGAATGGTTTGTAAGTAAGTGTATTCAAAGCACTTTACTTCTTTTCATCCCAATGGCTTGGAAACAGATCAGAACTAACTGATGTTCTTATTGCGAATGCTTGTTTAACTCTAAGAGCTCTAGTATTTGCCCTTGGTAAATAGAAACTCTTTCTTAAACTGTTGTCAGTTAGTTGTGAACTGTTGTACTTGTGAATGATGCTTAATCGGCAAGAACAGTACTAGACCAGTCCCTTGAGTTCTCAAAGGATTCAAGTTTTTGAAAAAGTTCCAAAAATTTAACGATAGCATTTGCAGGGGGGGAACTTCATGGTTTGTCATCATCAAAAACGGGGAATTTGTTTAGTTCCTAGCTTGTGTTTTAAATGAAGACAAACTGCATTGAAAAAACATACTGTATGCAAGTTTTTGTTTGCATGTGCAGGTACTAAAGAACAAGTTCAATGGATGATAAGACGAAGCTCATGAAGCCAAGTCTTGAAGTTTGCATAAAGACCAAGCTCATAGAGTCATATTCTTAGGTCTTACATGTAATATAAGTGGTATGAACGTTTTTAAATGCATTATAAAGGTTGAAATTGGAGAGATGCGCTAGTCGTGGATGACAAGGAACCATGGTTGCTTGTCATATACAACTACAAGTAAACTTGGCTGACTGGAACAATCTAGCAACAGTGCGGAACCAGTCCTATCGAGTTTACTTCATACATCCGTATTTTAGGAAAATTTTCTTTCTGCGCAAAATTGATTTCAAAATACACGGATGCTTGGATTGTTATGCAAGTAAGATAATCTTATGTATGGCAATTATGTTATATTATATTGTACTGATTTGATTTGATCTCATATAAATTCAGTGAGAATATTATCCGTGGAATTATTTCTATATTCCCAAGGAAAATATTCTCTTACAATATTCTATAACATACAAGCAAAAGGCTTACTTAAGGTAATCAGCTTGCATACAAACCAAACACTTTTGCACGAGAAAAAATTGAAGAACATAGATTGCAAAAGTTCTCTCTCTAAAGGTCTTAACCTAGCATAAACCCTAATACCACATTTAGGTCTTGATTTACTCTCTTTCTTTAAGCGTTTAGGCTAGTTATTATTGAGAGACAAGGTGTTGTAATTTGAGCATTCTATGAGTTCTGTTTGCTGGGGATGTTGATCATGGATCATCTTCATTTGAACCTTCATAATTGAAGGTTGAGTCGAACTTCCATTGGTGGAAGTTGGGAAATCATCTTGTGCATAGGTGCATAAGTGATTGTGTGCAATTCTTTTTGTTATTCTGAGTTGATTAATAAAAGGAGTGAGTGAGTGGGGGACGTAGACTTATTAGAAGTCGAACCTCATTAAATCTTGGTGTTGTTTATTTTTATTGCATTTTGTTTCAGCTGCTTGAGAACTAGTTTTAAACTAGTCTCACAATCAATTGAAAAATTTACAACAATCTCACAACACTCAATTCACCCCCCCCCCTCTCGAGTGTAACTTGCACTTCCAGAGGAAACTTCAACCAACATGGGAGTCATGGTAGATTTAAGAAGCCTCGTTTCAACAATAACTTCCAGGGCAAAAGGGGAAACTTTGGGAAGCCTGCTAAGTGAAATGGGATTAGGGCTCACATGGCAAATCAAGGAGGTCGTTTGTATTTCTGCAATAAATGTCCTAACAATCACCCTAGAAAGGACTGTGCTGGGAACTGATGTGAATGTTGATAAAAGAAAATCGTCACTCACAATATGATATTCTTGTTTCGGTTTTCTCTAAAGCTAAGCACCAAGAAAATCGATCTAAGTCGAATAATATTATGAATTGATTAAAGCAATGCGCCCTCAATTTCTAAAACTATCTTCACAAGAGTCTAAAGCCTAAGCACCAAATCTTTTCAAGATGTTCGAAAATTTCCACACACTCGAAAATTTTCACACATTCGGTTTTTGTTTGTTTTGTAGAAAACAAAGAAACTTAAACCCTCAATGTTTATTGAATTCACTAATATTAATTTTTACAAGCTAATGTTGAGATTATTTATAGTCATAATCATCAACAAAATCCTAACTAAACTAAGCTAAATTTACACGCATAACATTAGGTAAATTCACCCTAATCTAGTGACTCATCAATGACTCACAAGATAAGAATGCCACATCATCACTGCATGTCATGCAACTTGCTAAAATATCCTAACAAACTCTATCTAATCAAAAAATATCCTAACAAACTTATTCTTACCTTGCTAATCAAGATAATCAACAAATTACAACCAGATTTACACAAAAATATGATTCACCCAAATCCCCCAAAAATCATCCAAATTGACGCAAGTCCTCTTCGCCCAAATTTGCGCAATTTTTGCGGTTTTTCTTCAAATCTTCAAGAAACCTTTCAAGATTCAATCTTTTAATCAAGAAACCTTTAACAAGTCATTCTCCATGTGTATAAAGCTGTAAATGATGATTAAGACACTTCAAGAATTAAAAGACTCAATGCCCAAAATGAGAAAACCCTATCTAGGGAAGTGGGAAAAACTCATAGGCAAAACCATCTTATACCCCTAATTCCACCATTCTTTCCTTTGCTTAAATGATCAAGTATTTTTGTGTGTCACCATACACACCCATGATGATGTCTTTGAAGATCCCAAAAGCCTTGAATCTCCATAAGCCATTATTTCCCCCATACTTATATCATCTTTAGAAGCCATTATCAAACCTTCGAAGTTATCATCTTGTTTCGTATCATCCTCCTCTGATTCAAAAGAGTTTTTCCTCAAACCTTGAAGTTAATTATCAGGAACATAAGGAGACAAATCACCAATGTTGAACGTGGCATGCACACCATATGCTCCTGGCAATTCGAGTTTATATGCATTGTCCCCAATCTTGCTCACGATTTTGAATGGTCCATCTCACCTAGGCATTAGCTTGTTTTTCCGTTGATTAGGAAATCTTTCCTTCCTTAGATGTAACCATACCAAATCTCCTTCCTTGTATGTGTGTTTGATTTTATGCTTGTTAGCTCTTGTCTTGTAGATATCATTCACATGCTCAATCCTTGCCCTAACCTGTGCATTTAACTTCTGCATATATTCAATTTTAGCTAAAGCATCTTTGTGAACGAGCTCACCTTTGGGAATAGCCACGAAATAAATAGGAAGCTTGGGATTGACTCCATAAACAACTTCAAAAGGTGAATGCTTAGTTGCATATGTAGGTGAATGATTATAAGCGGATGTGAATTTGAATATCTGTGATAGACCAATAGTGGATGAGCCAATCAACCTATTAATAAATCCTATTGGGTTTGACAAAGATAAATCACAGGATGGATCACAGTGGTGGATACAGGGAACAAGTTGATTTTGTCCATGAGTTTTTTCCCATTTCACTTGTTAGGGTTTTCTAATTTTGGACATTATTATTATTAGTTCTTGTGGAGTCTTGATCATCATAAATATGCTAAAAGACATGAAGAATGGTTTCTTGAAGGTTTCTTGATTAAAAGATTGGATCTTGAAGCATTTCTTGAATTTCTTGAAGTTCTTGAAAATTGCGCAAAATGGGCGAACAACAAGGGACATGTATTTTGACGGTTTTTGGCAATCCTGGGCAACAAGTATTTTTCGTGATTTTTAGGATAATTTCTGATGATTATCTTGTTTATTAATTATTTAGTTAGGTTGTTAGGATATTTTCTTGATTAGATTAGTTTGTTAGAGTTTGTTAGGCAAGACAAGATCAAGATGCAGTGATGAGGTGGCATACTTATCTTGTTGTGTGTGTCTGTGTCTTGTAAAGGGACGGATTTCCCTAGTTTGTGCGTGTTTTCTTTGTTGTTTCTAGTTAGGATTTTGTTGTTGATTATACCTATAAATAATCTCAACATTTGGATGTAATTAATTAAGTTTTACACATTGAAATTTCAATTAAAAAAGCTTGAGTTTTATGAATTGAATTTTTCAATGCAAATTTCCGAAAATTTGCTCAAATTGTCAATATCAATTTGTTCGAAATTTCCATCATAAATTTGTGAGTCAGGAGTGATTAACAAATTTAGAACCTAGTTAATTAATTACATGAGTGTGTTAATTAATTAGTCTTCAATTAAAACAATCCAGGAGTGTAGAGTTTAATTGACAAAAAAGAACGTGAATTTGAGGTTGTATTTGCGAGTACCACTTAAAATCCACATCAATTTGGTATCTGATTTCAAGGTTTTTTCGATCCATCATGGGAGATTCAAATTTGACACAACTTATTCAAGACATGATGACAAAATTAGAGGCTATGGACGTGAGACAAAAGTAGGATAATGTTCGAATTGATGTTTTGGCTCAACAATTACAACGAAAGCTTGATCCTCAATCCATACACTATTTTCGTGGTGATGATGATGATGAAGCAGATTCACACTCGTCTTCTTCTTTTGACTCCCCTAAAAGACGTTCCAAAAGGAAGCAAAAGTTTGATGATCGTGGCATTAAAATTGATGACTTCAAAGGCCAAGGTTCCCCAGATGACTATCTTTAATGGGAACAACAAGTGGAAAAGATTGCTGATATAAAGGTTTTGATGATAAAAAAAACCTTTAAGATTACTTATATCAGATTGACCAAAACTGCTGGATTATGGTATGACGGCGTTAAAGCCAAAAGAAAACGCCAAAACAAAGCCAAAATAGTTTCCTAGTTTCACCTTAAAAAGAAGTTGCGTGACAAATATGTGCCTTTTGATTTCGATCAGCAAAATTATGTCAAGTTGACTTCTCTACATCAGGGCACTATGAGTGTGCGTGATTATATTGCAGAGTTTGAAAGGTTATCTTTGCTTTGTGATTTAGAGGAAAGGGAACACATGAAAATGGCGAGATTTTTGAAGGGATTGAACAGAAATATTGATAAGGAACTTGATCTGGCTCAATATCATACCTTTGATGATCTCTACAAGTTGGCTTTAAAAGTGGAAAAGCGTATAAAGGGGGACACCACACGAAATTTCGTGCCTACCACTGGTAAATCACCCTACACTCCTCAGTATACTAATGCCAAAGCAAATCAACCACCACAGACAACACAAACATCTACACCGAGCTCTTCAGGGGAAACCCAAAAAGGTGATTTCTAAAGCAGAATATGAAGATCGTAGGAGATGTTTTAAATGTCAAGGCTTTGTTCACATTGCTTCTTATTGTACATCCAAACGCACATTAGCAATGGAACAGGCCAGATTATGGGCCAATGAGGAAGAACTTTATTAGATCGTGGTTGAAGATGATGAGGACATCATTGAAAACCAGAGAGGGAAGGATTCTGATGATGACACCCTAGAAACTGTGAATCAGCCTCCATTAGTACACCGTGGCGAAGCCTTTATGGTCAGGAGAACATTACATACAACTGTGGAACCACATGCAACCCAAAGGGAGAGTCTATTTCACATTGTTTGCAAAATTGGTCCCTACCTTTGCTTGATCATTAACAGTGGATCTTGCACCAATGTAGCGTCCAAAGATCTGGTGAAGAGGATAAAATTTACACAGAGAGACCATACTAGTCCTTATAAATTGAATTAGCTTGATGATACTAAAGGAATTGAAGTAAGGAAGCAAGCACTGATAAATTTTACCATTGGTCTGTACAATGATGAATTATGGTGTGATGTTGTGCCAATGACTGCGTGCCAATTGCTCTTGGGAAGACCCTGGCAATATGATAGGAAGGTGCAACACAATGGAGAATCGAATGTATATACGATTTTGAAGGATAGGAAACGAATCAATCTCCTACCATTGACTCCATCTGCAAGAAAAGACCAGAAACAAACCAGTTTATTCCTTTCTGCTAAGGAATTTTAGAAGGAGAGAGAGCAAGGGAACCCTGCATTTATTCTCTTTGTTAAGGAAGCAACATCAAATAAAGTATCAACAGATTTGTGCCACACCCCTTTGCTAGAAGAATTTCCTGATGTGTTTCCTGATGAATTGCCTGATGAACAAGAATCAATGAGGGTTAAAAAGGTGATTGTCATAATCAGTTTGTTCAATGTTTGAACATGGCTTATATTGCAAATCAAAAAATGCACAAGTGGTGATTCACTTATTCCATGTTTGCATGACGTGAATTTGAGGACGAATTCTTTTCAACCAGGGGAGAATGATGTGAATTTGAATATCTGTGATACACCAATAGTGGATGAGCCAATCAACCTATTAATAAATCCTATTGGGTTTGACAAAGATAAATCACAGGATGGATCACAGTGGTGGTTACAGGGAACAAGTTGGTTTGGTCCATGAGTTTTTTCCCATTTCACTTGATAGGGTTTTCTCATTTTGGACATTATTATTATTAGTTCTTGTGGAGTCTTGATCATCATAAACATACTAAAAGACATGAAGAATGGTTTCTTGAAGGTTTCTTGATTAAAAGATTAGATCTTCAAGCATTTCTTGAATTTCTTGAAGTTCTTGAAAATTGCGCAAAATGGACGAACAACAAGGGACGTGTATTTTGACGGTTTTTGGCAATTTTGGGCACCAAGTAATTTTCGTGATTTTCAGGATAATTTCTGATGATTATCTTGTTTATTAATTATTTAGTTAGGTTGTTAGGATATTTTCTTGATTAGATTTGTTTGTTAGGGTTTGTTAGGAAAGATAAGATCAAGATGCAGTGATGAGGTGGCATACTTATCTTGTTGTGTGTGTGTGTGTCTTGTAAAGGGACAAATTTCCCTAGTTGGTGCGTGTTTTCTTTGTTGTTTCTAGTTAGGATTTTGTTGTTGATTATACCTATAAATAATCTCAACATTAAGATGTAAATAATTAAGTTTTACACATTGAAATTTCAATTCAAAAAAAATTGAGTTTTATGTATTGAATTTTTCAATACAAATTTCCGAAAATTTGCTCAAATTGTGGATATCCATTTGTTCAAAATTTCTTCACAAATTTGTGAATCAGGAGTGATTAACAAATCTAGAACCTATTTAATTAATTACATGAGTGTGTTAATTAATTAGTCTTCAATTAAAACAATCCAGGAGTGGAGAGTATAATTGACAAAAAACAACGTGAATTTGATGTTGTATTTGCGAGTACCACTTAAAATTCACATCATAAGCAAACTCTGCATGAGCTAATTACAAGTCCCAATCCTTTTGTGTTTTACTTACCAAACCATGAAGTAGAACGCCTAGGGTTCTGTTTGTGACTTCAGTTTGACCATCTGTTTGTGGATGATAAGAAGTACTGAAGAGCAATTTCATGCCTGTCAAACACCACAATGATTTCCAAAAATAGCTCATGAATTTTGTGTCCCTGTCACTTACAATTGTTTTCGGAACTCCATGTAACCTTACAATGTCTCGAAAATACAATTCTGCAACATTGACAGCATCATCATTCTTGTGACAAGGTATGAAGTGAGCCATCTTCGAAAACCTATCAACCACAACCATTATAGCATCCTTTTGCCTTGCAGTTCTAGGCAAACCAACTATAAATTCCATAGAAATATCATCCCAAGGAGCTTTTGGCACTGGCCATGGCGTGTAGCATCCTTGATGGAAGGATACCTTGGCCTTTTGACAAACTGCACACTGTGAGATTACTGCTTCAACATCAACAATCATTCTAGGCCAATAGAAATCATTGTCAATGTCTTTGTGATACCAAAGTGACTTGCAATTCCACCCCCATGCGCCTCTCTGACTAGCAATTCACAGATACTGCAGTTAGGGATGCAAAGTAGATTCCCTTTAAATAGGAATCCATCATGTTGCACATAAAATCTCATTGAACCCTTCGTAATTCGTCAATAGAAAGGTCCAAAATCTCCATCTCGCTCGTAATATTGTGTAAACAACTCCAAACCAAGCAATTTGAAATTAAGAACACCAATTAAAGCATACCTTCTTGATAAAGCATCAGCAACCACATTAGATTTACCTTCTTTGTACTTTGATGAAAAGTGAAAAGACTGTAAAAATTCAACTCACTTAGCATGTCTTGGATTGAGTTTATGTTGGCCATTGATATGCTTAAGAGCCTCATGATCAGAATGCAATATAAAGTGACTTGGACGCAGATAATGACTCTAATGATCCAACGCTCGAACAATAGCATAGAATTCCTTGTCATAGGTAGAGTAATTCAACCTTGCTCCGTTCAATTTCTAACTGAAATAAGCTATAGGCCGTTTACCTTGAACCAACACTACACCAATCCCCACGCCACTAGCATCTGTCTCAACTTCAAAAGGTTTCGAAAAATCTGGCAAAAATAAGATATGAGCTTGACAATGCAATTTCTTCACCATTTCGAATGCCTTTTACGCATCTTTAGTCCATTCAAACTTCTCTTTGTTTTTCTTAATGCACTCGGTCATAGGTGCTACTACAGAAGAGAAATTCTTCAAAAATATTTTATAGAAAGAAGCTAAACCATGAAAAGCACGCACCTCAGTCACAGATTTCGGAACATGCCATGATTTAATAGCTTCTACTTTTGAAGGATCAACTGAAACACCATCCTTAGAAACAATGTACCCTAAGAACGTCACACTTGAGACCATAAACGAGCACTTTTCGAGCTTAGCATACAACTTCTGCTTTCTCAAAGTTTCAAACACTTCTCTTAGATGCTGTAGATGATCTTCTACACTTGCACTATACACTAGTATATCATCAAAGTAGACAACCACAAACTTTCCAATGAAAGGTTTCAAAAATTCATTCATCAATCTCATAAAAGTACTAGGAGCATTAGTAAGACCAAAAGGCATAACTAACCATTCATAGAGTCCTAGTTTAGTTTTGAATCCAGTTTTCCATTCATCACCTTCCTTCATTCGAATTTGATGGTAACCACTTCTCAAATCAATCTTGGTAAACACTTGTGAGCCAAACAATTCATCCAATAAATCATCTAATCGAGTAATAGGAAACCTGTACTTGATGGTGATGTTATTCACAGCTCTAGAATCAATGCACATTCTCCATGACCCATCCTTTTTAGAAACAATCAATGTTGGTACTGCACATGGACTCATGCTTTCCTTGACATACCCTCTTACCATCAACTCTTCAATCTGTAGTTGAATTTCTTTAGGAATCTAAGCTCCAGGAACCAAATCAATCTGATGTTCAATTCCTCTAATGGGTGGCAACCCTGGTGGCAACTCATCAGGAAATATGTCTTGAAATTCGTGCAACAAGGGGCACAAATCTCGAGGAATGCTCGTTGCTTTCTCTTGCACTTCCTTAGCCATTAACACATAGAACTTCTCACAATTCTTTACCTCTTGCAACATGGATTTCTCGTCAATCAACAAAACACCCTTTTTATTGTTTACATCTTTCAAGTGGCTACTAAGGAACAAAACGTCTCCTCATCTCTTTATAAATTTGCGCAAGGACATAGAGGAACAAAACGTCTCCTCATCTCGTCAATCCATCTTTATAAATTTGCATTGCTCGTAATCCTAAGGAACAAAACGTCTCCTCATCTCCTTCTTTAATTTCGTCCAAGTGGCTACTTTAGACTTCCCATCCTTCTTTCTTTTCTTTTGCATACCTTCAAGCCCCAAGCTAGTCAAGCCCGACAATTTTAATTCTGCAATCTTGTATGATTTTCGATCATCATACTCTTTATATTTGAAAATTCGTTCAATCCTTGTTAGACAATCCAAGAACTTTTTAGGATCCAAACTTCCATTGAATTCAGGGATATCTAGTTTAAGATTGCGATCATCATCCTTAGGCCTTTCCTTCTTTCTGCGCCTAGTTTCTTCATTACTAGAAATTGATGAGTATTGTTTCCTTGGTTTTCGTGCACTCCTTGAGCTTGCTTACTCATCATCAGAACTAGATTCGTCTCCCTTTAACTTGCACCCTTGGACTTGCTTGGTGATTTTAGTTTTTCTGCAAAATCTTTCATAGTGGCCTGAAACATAGCATTTAGTTCCTCTATGTCCTTGCGCAATTCCTCACCAGTAATCTTTGGAGTATTTACTTCATCAGCTGACATGATTACTTTTGTTTCAACAATGAAATTATACCAATAACCTTGAGGATTAATGTCATCTCAACGAAAGCACAAAAAGTTGATGTGAATGTTGATAGAAGAAAATCGTCTTGTACCTCAATTCCTAAAACTATCCTCACAAGAGTCTAAAGCCTAAGCGCCGACTCTTTTCAAGAAGTTCGAAAATTTCCACACACGAAAATTTTCACACCTTCAGTTTTTGTTTATTTTGTAGAAAACAAAGAAACTTAAACAATCAATGTTTATTGAATTCACTAATCTGAATTTTTACAAGCTAATGTTGAGATTATTTATAGTCATAATCATCAAAAAAATCCTAACTAAACTAAGCTAAATTTACAAGCATAACATTAGGTAAATTCACCCTAATCTAGTGACTCATCAATGACTCACAAGATAAGAATGCCACATCATCACTACATGTCATGCAACTTGCTAAAATATCCTAACAAACTCTATCTAATCAAAAAATATCCTAAAAAACTTATTCTTAGCTTGCTAATCAAGATAATCAACAAATTACAACCAGATTTACACAAAAATATGATTCACCCAAATCCCCGAAAAATCGTCCAAATTGACGCAAGTCCTCTTCGTCCAAATTTGCGTAATTTTTGCTGTTTTTCTTCAAATCTTCAAGAAACCCTTCAAGATTCAATCTTTTAATCAAGAAACCTTCAACAAGTCATTCTACATGTGTTTAATGCTGTAAATGATGATTAAGACACTTCAAGAATTAAAAGACTCAATGCCCAAAATGAGAAAACCCTATCAAGTGAGGTGGGAAAAACTCATAGGCAAAACCATCTTATTCCCCTAATTCCACCATTATTACCTTTGCTTCAATGATCAAGTATTTTCATGTGTCACCATACACACCCATGATGATGTCTTTGAAGATCCCAAAAGTGTTGAATCTCCATAAGCCATTATTTACCCAATACTTGTACCATCTTTAGAAGCCATTATCAAACCTTCGAAGTTATCATCTTGTTTCGTATCAGTAACCCAGTGACTTATCGTTTGTGTAACAAGCTTGGACACCTTGAGTATGAGTGCTTATCCAAGAACAAGGGAAAGGAAGGACAAGGGTCTCGATTCAAAGGGAATTCAACTAGAGGTCAGCAGAAGGGTTTTCAAGGAAACATGGGAGGAAAGGCAATGCAACAAACCGGGAATAGGAATGGAAGTGGAAATGGAGGAGGCCACACAAAGACCTTGAATACTAGAAAGCTGGATGTGATGGCTTAAAGTGAAGCTGATGCTAGTAAGGATGTGATTACTGGTACATTCTCTATTCACTCTCTTCCTGTTAAAGTTCTGTTTGATTCTAGTGCAACATATTCTTTTGTATCCATTTAGATTATGGAAAATTTAATGTTTGTGTTGGGAAAGGTAAATACAATAGATATGTCAATAGTGTTACCATCAGGACAAGAAGTACAGTGTTGCAGGAGATTTTGGATGTTCCAATTGAAATTGAGGGAGTGGAGTTTAAGGCTAACCTAATTGAGTTTTATTTGGGTGACTTGGAAGTGATTCTGGGGATGCATTGGTTGAGTGAGCATAAGACTAAGATTTTGTGTGAGTCATAGAAGATGTCGTCGGCTAATAAGGGTAAGAACGTGAACTATTGGAGGGCAAGAAGGCCTAAACACAATAAAATACTATTAGTAATGAGGTTTGCTAGGTTTGTGAAGAGATGTTTTCCAATTTACCTTTGTAGTGTGAGGGATGTAGATCATGTTGACTTTGCTAAGCCCGAGGACATTGAGGTAGTGAGGGACTTCCTAGACGTGTTTCTGGAGGAGATTCCGAGAATGCCTCCGAAGTGAGAAATCGACTTTACTATAGACCTTGTTCCACCATATAGGATGGCACCTGCGGAAATGAGTGAGTTGAAAGACTAGTTACAGGAGCTGTTAGAAAAAGGTTACATTAGGCCTAGTGCTTAACCTTGGGTAGCACATGTGTTGTTTATGAAGAAGAATGACGGGAGTTTGAGGTTGTGCATTGACTATAGGGAGTTGAATAAGGCAACGATCAAGAACAAATATCCTTTACCGAAGATTGATGATTAGTTTGATCAGTTGAAAGGAGCTTCTATATTTTCAAAGATTGATTTGAGGTCAGGATACCATTAATTGAGAATTACTAATGAGGACATACTAAAAACGGCTTTTTGTAAAAGGTATGGGCATTATGAGTTCACTGTTATGCCTTTTGGGTTAACGAATGCGCCAGCAATTTTCATGGACTTAATAAATATGATCTTTCAACGGTTCTTGGATAATTTTGTGGTAGTTTTAAATTGACGACACTTTGGTGTACTCCAAGAGTAAAGAGGAACATGTAGAGCATTTGAGGACAATTTTAGGAGAATAAATTGTATGCTAAGTTCTCGAAATGTGAAATTTGTTTGGAGAAAGTTTTATTTTTGGGACATTTTGTGTCAAAATAGGGAGTTGAAGTAGGTACAGCCAAGATCGATGCAGTAAAAGAGTGGTCTACACCTAAGAATGTGACAGATGTACGAAGTTTCTTGGGTTTAGTAGGATATTATAGGAGGTTTATGAAGGATGTTTTGAGAATTGTTAAGCCGATGATGTCGTTAATGAAGAAAGACTGTAAGTTTATTTGTAGTGATAAGTGTGAAGATGCATTTCAAACCTTAAAGGAGCAGATGCTCTAAGTCGTAAAACTAGACATGGAGTCCATTCTCTAGTGTTCGCTAACGAGCTGTGTAGAGACAAGGAGAAATTTAACTTGGAGATAGTGAAGGAGGGAGAGTGGGAAGGAATAAGTTGTAATCTTAGTATCGAACAAACAGTGTTTGAGAAAATTAAGAAGAACAAGGATGGAGATGTGAAATTAGATAGAATAAAGGAGAAATTGAAATTAGGAAAGGCTATGGACTTTAAAATCCATGATGATGGAAAATTGAGGTATAAAGGAAGGTGGTGTGTACCATAGAAATGTGAGGATTTGAAACGGAGAATCATGGAGGAAGGTCATAATACATCGTATTCAGTTCATCCTGGAGGCGATAAGCTGTATAAGGACTTGAAAACGGTGTATTGGTTGCCTAGAATGAAAACAAAAGTGGCTGAATTTGTGAGCAAGTGTCTTACTTGTAAAAAAGTGAAATTTGAGCATAAATGACTACAAGGAGAAGTCCAACCACTTGAGATACTAATATTGAAATGGGATTGCATATCAATGGATTTTGTAACTGGCTTACCAAAGTCGAGAAATCAAAATGATACCATAAGGGTTATGGTGGATAGACTTACTAAATCAGCGGTGTTTATACCGATGAAGGAGACTTAGAGGATAGAAAAAATTGCAAAGGCTTACATAAAGCATGTTGTGAGGCTATAGGGAGTTATAAAGGATATCGTATCAAATAGGGATTCTAGGTTTCTTTCAAAACTCTGGAAAAGTGTCCAGGAGAATTCGGTACAACGTTGAAAATGAGTACAACTTTTCATGCAGCAACCGATGGACAAACGGAGAGAACCGTACAAACTTTGGAGGACAGGGAGTTCTAAAGGGTATCGTCTCAGATAGGGATTCTAGGTTTCTTTCAAAATTCTGGAAAAGTGTGCAGGAGAATTCGATACAACGTTGAAAATGAGTACAACTTTTCATGCAGCAACTGATGGACAAACGGAGAGAACCGTACAAACTTTGGAGGACATGCTAAGAGCTTGTATAATGGATTTTGAAGGGAATTGGGAAGATTGTTTAGATCATATTGAGTTCTCATACAACAATAGCTACCATGCAAGTATTGGCATGGCACCTTTTGAAGCCTTGTATGGAAGAAAGTGCAGAAGTCCCTTATGTTGGAGTGACATAAGTGAGACAGTGATTCTAGGACCTCATTTAATTGAAGAAACCATCGATAAGTTAAGGTTAATACAAGCAAAGATTCAAGCAGCACAAGATAGACAAAAGTCTTATGCAGATCAAAAGCGTCAAGAAGTTGTGTTTGAAGTTGGTGATAAGGTGCTACTTAAAGTATCACCAATGAAATGTGTAATGAGGTTCGGAAAGAAGGGAAAATTCATCTAGAAATATATCGAGCCCTATGAGATCTTGCAAAGGATTGGAAAAGTTACCTATAAGCTAGCATAACCAATGGAGTTGAGCAAGGTTCACAATGTCTTTCATGTGTCTCAACTAAGAAAATATGTGTCGGATGAGTCACATGTGCTACAACCTGAATCAATAGAGTTAGATCAAAGTTTAACCTATGAAGAGAAGCCAATGAAGATTCTTGATTATAAAGTCCGGGATACTCGTAGGAAAAGTGTCAAAATACTGAAGGTGTTGTGGACTAAGAAGCAACATGGGAAGCTGAAGATATGATGAGAGAAAAGTATCTAGAGTTATTTCAGGTTATTAGATAGAGTTATGGGGACGTAACTCGAATCTTAAGGGGGTAGAGTGCGATATAATCTCGCGCGTTTTTACCCAAAAATTTGCAAGTTTTTACGTCGTTTAGTAAAGTTTTATGAAATTTTATATCTATTTACGAAAAGTTGTCAAGCAAAGGTTGAGTTAAATGTCTAAGTCTACAACAACATAGTGTAAAAATGAAAAGTTTTGAAATAAACGTACTCTCTATTCAAATTCCATACAATAATATACATAAAAGTTTCGGGACGAAACTTCTTTTAAGGGGGTAGACTGTAATACCCCATATTTTCACGTACTTTAAAGAGTTAATTTCGTATTTTATACTTGTATTTTTGCTATTTTTATCGAAAAATTAAGTTCAATAAAAAAATTAGAGAAATGAAATTTAAATAAATTTTAATCAAAGTAACTATTTTATGTTTATAAATAATATTTCGTGTTATTCTAAGTTTTATTAAATATTTTGAAAAGCCTCTAAAAGTTGAATTTTTAGAAGTTTTCAAATTGTTTTAAAACAAGGGCATAAAAGTAATTTCAAACATTAAGGGTATTTATGTAATTGCACCAAATCCTACTTTGGGACCTATAAATATCCCTTAAAACCCAAATTTTCATATTTAATTTGCAAACTTCAAGTTTTAGCATTTCAAAAGTTGGGAGAAGAAAAAAAACTTTCGAAATAAAAAAAAGGAAATTAGAAATTTTTCGGAAACAAAAACCCTTCGCCACCTCCCCTTCGCCCTCCTTGCCGATGCCTGACCCCACCTACCGCCGCTGCTATGCCCTGGTGCTGCCGTGGCCACCTTGCGCCACCCTCTTCCTCTCCTCTTTGGTATTTTCGATTTCTTTTATAGACAAATTTTTTTTCTTCTCCTTTCTTTTTAGTGTAAGCTTGCAAAATTCATGATTATAATTATGATTAATCATGTTTCTATAGTTTTAATCATGTTTCTATAAGGTTATGATTTAGTTTAAATTAGATTTATTTAGTGATCATGAAATTTAAATTACGGTTTATGAAATTATGAAATTCATGATTTTATGGTTTTTAATGATTTAAACTTCAATATTATGATCATGAATTGTTGTTGTATGATTTTACGAAGTTTAGGTAGATTTTAAAGAGTTTTAAAGTTGGTTTATATTGCTTTCCAATTTTTATAACCATGAAAACAAATGCTAAAAATATTATGAACATGTTTTGCATTATGAAAAATTATTCTAAAGCATAGATGATACGAATATCAATGAGCAAAACTTCGATGGTTTGATAGAAGGTGCAAAACAAGATGCAACCATGGGGGAGCTAGTGGCTTATGGAGACACGAGACTCTTGGGGTTGGCTAGGGTAAATTTTTACGTGTGCATGGTGACATGTACAAGTTTACTCACGTAAAAATCAAGTCAAGATAATTAGTAGTTTAGGAGTGTTGAGCTATATGGGTTTTCTTCCCACTTCATTTGATAGGGTTTTACCATATGGTGTTTTGTGATTTTCTTATTTAGTTTATGAGTCATGGTTGATGGAATCAAACATGGGAAACACAAGATTGGAGGTTTCTTGAAAGAAAGATCGAAGCTCAAAAGGTTTCTTGAAGTTCTTGAAAATGGAAGTCCATCAAAAGTCAAAGGAAAACGTAGCGAGTTATATGGCGGGATTTTTGAAAGATTTCGAAGGATTTGGGCAACGTTGTTAAGCGTGTTTTCCGTGTTGTTTGACTTGGTCAAATTTAGTTAGTTAGTTGAAAATATTGTCCTTAGATTTGTTTCTCAAAATATCTAAGATTTAGGCTAGAAAATCAGATTTCAAGCTTGGTGCGCAAGACTTGAATCCGATATCGAGTAAGATTTTGTTATCCTAATGTTAGTTTGTTTATACCTTAAATCTAGGGTTGTTAGGATTTGTTTAGGATATTCACATATTGTGTGATATGTTTTAGCTATAAATAGGATGTAAAGTACATCAATAAAAATCAGATTAGATTGATTGAAAACACATTGTTTCCGTCTTTATTGTTTCACGAAAGAAAACAAACTTTGTGAGGAATTCGACAAGTGAGTGGTGCTATTGAGCTTTATCTCACGTGAGGATAGTTTTTAGGATTTGAGGGTGCTTGGCTTTAATCAAATTCTAATAATTATTCGCCTTAGAACTTCAAATTTGTGGTGCGTCGCTTTATCAAATTTGTGCTCTAAGTTTATCTTGTGTGAGTGGCGTTTGTTTATAACAAAATTCACGTCAACTTTTGGTGCTTTCGTTGAGAGATTCGTTCAATCTCAAGTGTTCATCATCAATTCTCATGGCTCAAGAGGTTGGAGACGAAAATCCACAAGGATTCACGAAAGGTTTGAGCTTGGCTCAAGCAAAAGAATTACGTATGCAAGGGGAGATTGACGAGTTGAAGGCTCGTTTAGATGAAGTCTTAACAATCATGGCTTCTACCAAGAAAACTCCTACTAAATCTAAGCAAGGGGATGGCTCATCATCAAGTTCAAGTGAGCAAGAAAGTGTGAGAAGTGTGCGTAAACCAAAGAAAGGATACTCATCAAGTTCTAGTGACGATGAGGAACCTAGGTCAAGGCACAAACGCAAGGGAAAGATGAGGGATGATGATCGAAACCTTAAACTCGAAATCCCTGAGTTTAATGGAGGTATGGATCCTGAAAAATTTTTAGATTGGATTCGTAGAGTTGAGAGGATTTTTCGTTACAAGGAGTATGATGATCATAAGTCCTACAAGTTAGCGGAATTAAAACTCACTTCCTATGCAAGTCTATGGCTTGAGGGGTTACAAAGGAAAAGAAGGAAGGAGGGTAGGTCGAAAATCTCTTCATGGTCTAAGTTAAAAAGGGAGATGAGGAAACGTTTTGTTCCACAAGATTTCGAACAAAACAACTTCATTAAGATGCATACATTGAAGCAAGATAGAAAATCTGTTGATGAATACATTGTGGAGTTCGAAAAATTGATCATGGTTTGTGACTTAGAAGAGAAGGAGGACCACAAGGTGGCTCGTTTTGTGGCTGGTCTAGATGACAACATAAGGGAGAAGGTCGAATTACAACCTTATTGGACCTTTGATGAAGTTTGTAGAGTGGCTGCAAGGGTTGAGAAGCAAGTTGCACGTAAGCCAAAAGCATACTTTAAAACTTACGATCCTAAGGAAAAACGTGATGCCTTTCCTCAAAAATTAAACTTTGATAAGGTTACTAAACCACCCTTCATCAAGGATAAGAGCTCAACTTCAAAGCCTCAAAGTAGTGATCCACGCATTATTTGTTTCAAGTGTAAAGGGCAAGGTCACATTCAAAGAGATTGTCCTCATGCTAGGGTCACAACAACTCGAAATTGGGTAGATGAAGAAAACCTTGAAGAAGAGGAGGAGGTGTATGAGGATAGGGGAGAGGAAGATTATGCCAAATATGA
Source organism: Suaeda aralocaspica (assembly GCA_016808085.1). Classification (NCBI taxonomy): domain Eukaryota; kingdom Viridiplantae; phylum Streptophyta; class Magnoliopsida; order Caryophyllales; family Amaranthaceae; genus Suaeda; species Suaeda aralocaspica. Next base: position 477,521 of record PYUH01001033.1, read on the forward strand.
AACTATGGAAGAAGAAACGGAGGAGGTTCAACCAGAAACACAAGGCCAATCCTTGGTTTTGCGTAGGGTGTTACAATCCCAAAGTGCGCAACCTTTGGAGAGTCAACGAGACAAAATTTTTCTCACAAGGTGTAATGTTCAAGGCAAGCTTTGTGATGTGATCATAGACACTGGTAGTTGCACAAATGTAGTCTCTACATTATTGGTAGAAAAGCTCGCAATCCCTACAAAGGTAACATCATCAACCATACAAACTACATTGGCTTAGTAACACAAGCGATGTTAAGGTAACAAACAAGCTTTGATTCGTTTAAAATTGGTAAATTTGAGGATCAAGTGCTTTGTCATGTTTGTTTCATGGATGCTTGTCATATATTATTGGTAGACCTTGGCAATATGACCGTTTTGTGAAGTTTAATGGGCAACAATGTTTACATTGTCGCAAGAATGCTAATGAGAAATCGTTTGCATTAAAACCTTTGATGATTTCTAAACCTAAGTTAAACATGAGTAACTCTAAGGGTGTTTTGTTAGTTGGTGGAAAGGAGTTAGAAAGAGAGATGAAAACAAGCTCTATGTCATATATGTTGTTAGCCAAAGAGGTGAAAGATGAAGCCCCAGAGATTCCTAGGGTTTTGCATCCCATGTTGAATGAGTTTTCGGATGTGTTTCCTAATGAGTTGCCACCAGGGTTACCACCAATACGTGGGATTGAGCATCAAATTGATCTTATTCCTGGGTCTCAAATTCCCAACAAGCCTGCATATAGATGTAATCCAGAGGAAACAAAGGAGATACAAAGGCAGATTGAGGAGTTAATGGAGAGGGGGTACGTGAGAGAGAGCATGAGTCCATGTGCTGTGCCTACATTGATAGTACCTAAGAAAGATGGAACTTGGAGAATGTGTATTGATTCAAGGGCAGTTAACAATATCACCGTCAAGTATAGGTTTCCTATACCTAGATTGGACGATTTATTAGATGAATTACATGGTTCTCAATTGTTTTCAAAAATTGATTTAAGAAGTGGCTATCATCAGATTCGAATGAAAGAAGGTGACGAGTGGAAAACAGGCTTCAAAACAAAACTAGGGCTTTATGAATGGTTAGTCATGCCTTTTGGTTTAACTAATGCACCTAGTACGTTTATGAGGTTGATGAACGAAGTTTTAAAGCCATACATTGGTAAATTTGTGGTGGTGTATTTAGATGATATCTTGGTTTATAGCAAGAGTGTTAATGATCATCTAAGTCATTTGAGGAGTGTGTTTGAGACATTACGGGAACAAAAGCTCTATGCTAAGCTCGAAAAGTGTTATTTTATGGTACCAAGCGTGACGTTCTTAGGGTACATTGTGTCCAAAGATGGGGTTTCTATTGATCCATCTAAGGTGGAAGTTATAAAATCGTGGCCCATACCTAAAAGTGTGACGGAGGTACGTGCTTTCCATGGGTTAGCTTCATTTTATAGGAGGTTTGTGAAGAATTTTTCATCTGTTGTTGCTCCTATGACCGAATGTCTTAAGAAGGATAAACCAAAGTTTGAGTGGACTAAAGGGGCACAAGAAGCTTTTGACTTGATCAAGAAGTTGCTTTGTAACACACCTATACTAGCCTTACCAGATTTTTCTAAACCATTTGAGGTTGAGACGGATGCAAGTGGGGTAGGAATTGGTGCTGTTCTAGTCCAAGGGAAGAGGCCAATTGCTTACTTTAGTGAGAAATTGAATGGTGCTAAATTGAACTATTCTACTTATGACAAAGAATTCTATGCAATTATTAGAGCTTTGGATCATTGGAGTCATTATTTAAGGCCTAATCACTTCATACTACATTCTGATCATGAAGCTTTGAAGCACATCAATGGTCAACAAAAGTTGAATCCAAGACATGCTAAATGGGTTGAATTTTTGCAATCATTTCACTTTTCTTCAAAATACAAAACGGGGAAGTCTAATATTGTTGCTGATGCTTTGTCAAGAAGGTATACTTTGTTTGGTGTTTTAAACTTCAAATTACTTGGTTTAGAGTTGATAATCCTGTTTTACGAACAAGATGGAGATTTTGGACCCATATTGGCGCAACTTTCAAAGGGTTCTATGAGTTCATATGTGCTACATGATGGGTTTTTGTTCAAAGGCAATCTATTGTGCATACCAAAGTGTTTAATACGTGAATTGCTAGTGAGGGAGGCGCATGGAGGTGGCATTGCTGGACATTTTGGAATTACAAAGACACTAACCATGTTGCAAGAGCATTTTTATTGGCCAAAGATGATCGTCGATGTTGAATCTATCATAGCTCAATGTGCTACTTGTCAAAAGGCAAAGGCGGCCTTCCATCAAGGCTACTACACTCCATTGCCAGTGCCAGAGGGACCTTGGGAGGATGTTTCTATGGATTTCATTGTGGGGTTACCAAGGACAGCNTTCATGAGTTACTTCTGGAAATCACTTTGGAGATTGATAGGTACGAAACTTTTGTTTAGCACATCTTATCACCCTCAAACAGATGGCCAAACAGAGGTGACAAATCGTACTTTAGGGGTTCTTTGCGTGGTTTGGTTAGTAAAACACAAAAAGATTGGGATTTGAAACTTGCTCATGCTGAGTTTGCTTACAATAGATCACCTACTTATGCTACTAAACACTCACCTTTCGAAATTGTCTATGGAATCAACCCTAAATTACCAATTGACTTTGTAAGTATTCCTAAAGGGGAGTTGGTACACAAGGATGCCAAGACAAAGGTTGATTACATGCAAAAGCTTCACGCAGAAGTAAGGGCTAGAATCGAAAAGGTAAATGATATTTACAAGGTAAGAGCAAACAAACACAAGTCACAACATGTTTACAAGGAAGGGGATTTGGTTTGGCTACATTTAAGAAAAGAAAGGTTCCCAAATCAACGAAAAAATAAGCTTATGCCTCGGTGTGATGGACCGTTCAAAATCATAAGTAAGGTGGGGGACAATGCATACAAATTAGAGTTGCCAGGAGAATATGGAGTTCATGCTACTTTCAACATTGGTGATTTAGCTCCTTATGTTCCTGATGACCAACTTCGAGGTTTGAGGACAAACTCTTCTGAAGAAGAGGAGGATGATACGAATATCAATGAGCAAAACTTCGATGGTTTGATAGAAGGTGCAAAACAAGATGCAACCATGGGGGAGCTAGTGGCTTATGGAGACACGAGACTCTTGGGGTTGGCTAGGGTAAATTTTTACGTGTGCATGGTGACATGTACAAGTTTACTCACGTAAAAATCAAGTCAAGATAATTAGTAGTTTAGGAGTGTTGAGCTATATGGGTTTTCTTCCCACTTCATTTGATAGGGTTTTACCATATGGTGTTTTGTGATTTTCTTATTTAGTTTATGAGTCATGGTTGATGGAATCAAACATGGGAAACACAAGATTGGAGGTTTCTTGAAAGAAAGATCGAAGCTCAAAAGGTTTCTTGAAGTTCTTGAAAATGGAAGTCCATCAAAAGTCAAAGGAAAACGTAGCGAGTTATATGGCGGGATTTTTGAAAGATTTCGAAGGATTTGGGCAACGTTGTTAAGCGTGTTTTCCGTGTTGTTTGACTTGGTCAAATTTAGTTAGTTAGTTGAAAATATTGTCCTTAGATTTGTTTCTCAAAATATCTAAGATTTAGGCTAGAAAATCAGATTTCAAGCTTGGTGCGCAAGACTTGAATCCGATATCGAGTAAGATTTTGTTATCCTAATGTTAGTTTGTTTATACCTTAAATCTAGGGTAGTTAGGATTTTTTTAGGATATTCACATATTGTGTGATATGTTTTAGCTATAAATAGGATGTAAAGTACATCAATAAAAATCAGATTAGATTGATTGAAAACACATTGTTTCCGTCTTTATTGTTTCACGAAAGAAAACAAACTTTGTGAGGAATTCGACAAGTGAGTGGTGCTATTGAGCTTTATCTCACGTGAGGATAGTTTTTAGGATTTGAGGGTGCTTGGCTTTAATCAAATTCTAATAATTATTCGCCTTAGAACTTCAAATTTGTGGTGCGTCGCTTTATCAAATTTGTGCTCTAAGTTTATCTTGTGTGAGTGGCGTTTGTTTATAACAAAATTCACGTCAATAGATTTGATTCCTGATGATAATAGTAGATTGTAAAAGAGTTTTATGATGGATGTATGATGTTTAGATTTGTTTTAAGAAGTTTTGAATGAATAAATAAAGCTGTAAATTTTTATTAACACATGTTTATGCCTAATAAAAATAGTAGCATAGGACATAAATAGTTATAATTATTTTTAATGCATCAATATATTGTATGATGATCTTAGAACATGACTAAAGTATTTTATGATCAAAATATGATATTTAGAGGGGTCTTAAAGTGTTTTTAAGGAATTTTATAAAGCTGCCATTTTTGGAAAATTACCGAATGTAAAGTATTTTGCAATGGAAAAATTACAATAAAGTATGTAATTGAATAGAGATCATATAATGAACGTTTTGCACAAGTTTCCAATATGGAAAGTTGGTTTAGAGTTGTTGTAGAACTTAGTCAACAAGGTTTTAATTTAGATTCGGTTTTTCTCTATGTAGGAGATTTCGAGTTAGTTGACTTCTAGAAGTTGTCGCGGATCACCACTACAACGCAGGGTACGTAAGTACTGAAGGCGGATATAGAATTAAAATTCATGCTTGGTTGATGATCTTGTATGATATGTTTGTTGATGCTTGATTGACTTTGAGTTGAGATGCATGAGAAGTTTTATTTAAGTATGAAAAGCATGATTTTGTATTGTTTTGACATTCCATATCCATAGTCATATAAATTCCTCATGATTGAATTGGAATGTTAAATTTATTGTTAAGGTGGCCAATAACTTAGTAAAGAATAAAATAAGTTATTTAAGTTGGTTAGTTACTTAATTAACAAGAAAGGTAGTTTGTGAATTTTTATTCAGTTGACTATTAGAAGTTAAGGAGCAAATGTTTATATATATATGTTGTCACTCACAGTTTAATGTGTGGTCAAAGAAAAAGGTAAATAGTTAGCCACTCACAAATAATGTGTGGTAAAGGAAGTTCAATTTAATTAAAGGACACACAGAATGATTTTTAGAATCACATTAATTCAAATATAATTAAAATGGCTTGTTTGATTTTATGCATGCTTTTATATGATGTTTTATATGAGTCATAACTATGTTAAACCAGTTAACCACGTAAAGTGAAAGAGGATTTGCACCAAAACTCTTGGAATGTATATACCTTGAGTATGAACAATGGGGGAAATCGTATGGAACAGTGATCTATGACTTCTAATTGGGGTACAAGACGTTGTACTCTTTTATATTTTTAATGCGCTGGAATTCCGTCACTTTATGTGACATAGGTAATACCTTCTTGGAGTTGCTCCCAAGTTGGTGTCGAATAGAGAGATTTTAAAGGAAAGGAAACCTGTTCGATGTGAAATCCAAAGTCTACATATAATAATTAATTTGTTTAAAGTTGAGTCTATGCACAGGTGAAGAGTTGTCAACGGTAAGAGTATGAATGTTTTAGTTTTGTTTTATTTTGATCTTGCTGCATCGACTTTAGTGATTATGTACTCTTCTTTGTTGACTATTTATTTTGTGTGCATGGCTTTTTCTTTGACTTGGCCCTACGATGACCCACTTTTTGGCGAGTAGTTGTCTAGAATAAGAAAAAGCTATAGGTGTCAGTGGGCATACGTCATTCATGCTAGCTGGAGTGAGAGTGATTACATTGAAGTCTTTGTAGTTTCCTAGTTTAATTGCTTTTGGATTTACTAGTTATTTTTTATTTGATGTTGGTTTTTATTTCCGAAGTTTAAAGTTTTGATTTTGAAGGGCCATAAATATTGTTTCGAAGTGTAATAATGTCTAAAGTTGGGTTTTGGTTGATTTTAGTTATGAGATTATTTTGGGTTTGAGTATGAGTTTTTAATTGATTTTGGTTTATAAGACATCCACTATAGTACTTTGATGAATGTCTTTGTCGTTATCACGGTGGTGGTAATGCTTTGGTTTTTCCAAGTTAATTTAGGAGTTTTAATAACTATTATTCTTTAAATGTATTATAATATTTTCTGGAAAATCTAGAGAAGGAAGTTAGGAAATTCAAGGGTGTTATATGAACGTCCAAAGTTAAAAACCACTGATAATCCTAAATAATTATTAAGGGGTTTTAAGTTCTACATGGATGTGAAGAAGATCAATCCGAAGTTTTACCCAAGAATCTTCCCCATGACCCTCGAACTAGTGTGCCAAAAGTGGCTATTTTCATTTCTGGACAAGGACACCACAACCTGGGAGGACATAGCTCATGCCTTCATGACTCGCTAAACGGGTAGTACTGATAGCCAGTCGAAGTGGTTACCAAAGATAAACCATACAAGGCTCAGTAAGCTACTAGTAAGGGCAAGTAAGGATCGAATCCCATGAGATAAGGGTTTCTACACTAAGGCGGTCAAAGGAGTAAGTTTAAGTCGAATTTGCTTGGGAGCAAGAATTGTCACTAAGGTCAAAATATCCAATTTTAAATCTAGGATTAAAGACGACTAAGGTAAGGGATCCGCCGCTCACATCCTACATAAAGGCGTGGAATCCTAGGTTAAACCGAACATAGTGGGAAACGTCTACGGGAAGTCATTCTAGGAGCTATGTCTACTATCTCGAGCTAGCATGAAGAGTAGAACTATGTGCATGACCAATTCTCATGGCGTGGACACAAAACGGCTCCTAAGCACTTATTGACGAAGACTAGTAACGTCCCTTAACTTGAACACCTATTGTCATGGTTTTGAAACTAATCAAACATGGTTTTCATCTCTCGATCTTCCGTTGAGGAACCTAAGACGACATCATTGGTAGAAAGTCATAGACTACGTGATTATAACCCCATGGAACGACTCTAGTCACCCCTAGCTCAGTTTTTACTAAGAACCTACTTAAGTCCTGAACATGGTGAGGGTTTCACCCACACCCTAGCACTAAAACTACTCACTACTCATTTCAATTACCAAGTTCATATTTCTATTCATTACTACAAGTTTATTGCAAAGAAGTAAGTTATTCAAGTGAATTATAAAGCTACAAACATGAAAATAAAGCAATAAATCAACGATAACAATACTTGAGAGATAAATAAATATAAAAAGAATAAGAGTTGAGAAGATTACAAGAAGCTTGATGATATACATATAGAGATAAAAAGTTCCAGGAATTCCTCTACTACAATGGTGTTGCTTGCTTAGAATGAAGAAGAAGAATTACTAACTAATTGAGTAAACTAACTACATAACTTTTGAGAATGAAACTACAAGATTAAGAAGCTAAAAATATGAAATATAATCTAGGTTAAGTTCTTGATCTCTTCTTCAAGGCGGAAAACACAACTCCAAGCAAGTGGGCTAGTGGAGGAATAGAAAATCAACTTTATTAGGTTCAGTAGGTAGTGGGCGTTGGGCAAGGGGGTAGCGGGTGCTAGGCAGGGGTAGGGGGCGCTACTGTAGCCTAGCGGCCGCTAGCCCCTGAATTGTCATCTCTTCCTTGATTGAGCTAGTAGCATATCTTCATTTTTCATCAACAATTGGAGTGCTAAGGCAGCTGCTCATGCCTCCCACATCACTAGGCCAAGCTAGCGATATCGTTAGTCAAGCTTGTGATATCGCTAGAACCTTGAGAAAAGATCGATAGAACCTTGACAAGAAGTTTATACCTTGATCAAACCGACCCAAATCACTACAAAACACATTACTCTTTCGAATTCATGCAATGTCTCGATTTTCAAACCAACCAAAAAATCCTAAAAAAATGAGAGAAACACACAATAATTAGTAATACAAGGAGTAATAAGCCAAAATGTGCGGGAAAGGGGATTTAGAATAATATTTAGGAAAAATAAGGAAAACTAAGAAAAAGGAATAGGAAACTAGTTAAACTAACTAGAATACAACAAAAAATATAGACAAATAAACACTACATCAAACTCCCCCAAGCTAGATCATTGCTTGTCTCCAAGCAATTTTAACTTTTAAGAACGGGAAGAGAAAGATGAATCTATAACACTAAGGAAACTAAGGAAAGCATAATTCTTAAGAGGCAATTCAAATAGCCACCTAAGTAGATTAAGGTGAACTTGTGAGTTTCAACCAATATTACAACATTAAAAATTCCTTATTATGCAATGATCGTACGGCATACTCCTTGAGGGAGTTTTGCAAAGCAAACAAGAGCATAGATGAGATAACAAGTGGATATTCACTCACATCTTGCATAAAATACCCTCTCAATATGCTTGCCAAGTGACTTTATTGATCAAGTAACCTTTGGACTTTGCATCTTGGATTCATATAAACTTTGCATCTTGGACTCATATGGAATTTGAAGGTTGTAATGGCGTTGAGGTAATTTAAAAGTTGGAAAGTTTTACTATTTTGAGGAGGTAAACCTAAGTGAGTCATTTACAACTCAATAACGAACTTTACAAACTTTTGACAATGAATGAAGACCTCAGCACAACAAAACTCAATTTTCAACTATAATTCAATGTACATGAAGAATAGAAGAGGAAAAATCGACTTAAAGACACATTTTCTAACTGAAAAACCATCCTAAAAGGAATAGGACAACATACTCATATGAATTTTCATCATTTAAAAGATAATCTTTGAAGAAATAATGACGAAAAGCCATTTACTTACTTCAAATGATTTGAGAAAGAACTAACTTTTTATTGCTAACTAAGGTTATGTACAAAAGCTTTGGAATTAGTTTTTTATTTTATTAAATTCCATGACACATCTTGTTGCTTTTCTTTTTCTCTTTCTCTTTTTTACTAGAACGAATTATAAAAGAGGACAAGAACGACGACAAGCTTCGGTAAATACATAGGATGACAACGGTTATAGGACGAGGTTCAAATGTGAGTTGGTGAACAAGGGTCAAAGCACGAAGGGGAACAAAGAATATATACATATGTACAAAGAAACGGAAAAATAAACCTAAGAAGAGTTGGATACTAAAACAAAACACACGAAATGAGGGCTATGATCATATAACTAAGAGCAAAGTAGGCACGATTCCCAAAGTGACAAGGAAAATTCTCGATGTACGTACCCATAGCAAGGAAAATATTAATCGCTCAAGGAAGAAAATGAGACCAAGGAGGTGGTTATAAAATGCATGAAGGCGTAAAATCTCACCAAGGTTCAGAAACGATCATTCATGTGGCGTTTGATAAAGCCAATGAGTCAAGAAACCGATATTTACTACACAAGTTCACACAATTATCTAACATGGTTTATTACTAAAGAATGCACAGCTTGAGAACTACCTTTCTAAAGTGTTTTAAGATTCGAAGCTCATGGGAAAGGGAAAATCTAAGCTAATAGCCTCTTTTTAGAATAAACTAAATGCTCTAAACTATTTTAGGAACTTTTTTTATTTTTGATGCATGCGGAAAATAAACTAAATTCTCTAAACTAAGGGGAAAAAATAAGCAAATGAAAATAAATAAATAAAAAATAAACTACATGCTCTACCAAAACTAAATGCATTTGGATTTTAAGGGAAGAGGGGAAATGAAAGAATAATTTGGATTTAAAGGAAACAGGGGAAATGAGAGAATAATTTGGATTTTAAGGAAAGAATGGAAAAGAGAGAATAGTTAAGATTTTCCAAAAGGGAGCAAGGATCAACAAATTCCATTCCAACATCAATCAACAACAAAGAATTCAATCAAAATCTCATCATCACCAATTATAATGTTGCCAACCATCAAAGCATCACAAAAGAAAAAGGCTCAAGAGTACCAAAGTATAAAAAGAAGCTCAACTTCACACTATCATAACAATGCAAGGAAATAAACATCAACAATCCCCAAGATATCGTCCAATCTCCTCCTAGTACAATCCTAAAAATATCCTCCAAGAATAAGTAAGCTAACTCTTTCTCTTTCAACCTACCTAACAACTAGCAGTAATCGATACCAAAATGACACTACTCAATACCCTACACCTATGGCGAAATACCATCTATATACATATATCGATGCTAGTGGGCTCCTCCCCAAGCTAAGAGATGAGCATCGACTCGATGCTCAAGGATAAGAAGTGTCCCGTCTAAAGATATAGGTGGGATCAACATGAGGCCCGCTAGTATCAGTATGTGGTGGTAAATCATAGCGGGGATTGTCTAGGTAGTTGCCATAATCAAAAGGACAAGAGGTGTACAGATCCTAACCCCCCTATATATCCCTATGGCCAAGAGTAGCCTAGCACATTAGGATCACCCCAAGGATCACAACCTCCTGAAATGTGGAAGGTTTATCCAGGCTCAGAACTAGTAGGGAAGTAAGGCCGTGTGGGTTGGCATTCTTGCCAACCCGAGACCGGTTTTTCCTGTGGGGGCCTAAACGGGTAATTGAGGTAGGGCTCAAAATGGCCGGAGGGAACGTGATAGTGATACATGGTATTGTTTTGAAGTGATGCTAGTTCACGTTCCTCTTGTAGTTGTTGTTGCTGGCTTCGGATATAGGTAAACATTTCGGTTTGTTGAAGAGAAGTAGAGTTAAAAGCATTTAAAAGCTCAGATTTAGGAGGGGCATGAGGTGTAGATGAGCCTTGGTCGCTCGTATCAGGAGGTACTTGCGAGCTAGAAGGGCCCTTCCTAACCATGAAGAGGAAAACGCGTCCAAATCGAATGAGAGATCCTCATTCACTTTGTTTAGTGCATGGAAGTAATGTGAATAGCCTAGTTTTCTTGCAAAAATGGTGATATACCCACCTAAACCAATTTCTCCTTTCATATGGGGATTAGAAATGATTTCCTTACCTACACCGCTTAATAAACATCCAACCTGTATTTAGGCGTCCGGTTGGGTTTTGCATTGCTTCAATGTAAAGGCAACAAAGCTATGTTTTGTTTATCTTCCCCAAACCTTGTTTGGAGAAGATAGAATAACCAAACAGCCAGTGCAAAAGCCATATACTTGGTTGGTGAATGTGACTCGCCAATGATGTTGTGGAATTAAACCTATCATGGCTAATGATTTGCTTCCAGAATCCATGAAGATGGAATCCTGGAACAGTCACCCCTGAAGATTTAAAAATAGGGTGGGTTAGGTCACATCCAAAGTGAGTATTAAGCTGTGACAATGGGATAGTGTGATCATTATTAAACATTCGAAAACTTAAGTCACCCTCTGGGAAATCATCAGGGTCCGAAGTTCGCTTTCTTTTTAATGTACTTAGGAACTCGTATGTTAAGTGGATGTATGTTGGATGAACTTTGTCTGGTTGGACAAAGTTCTTCCATCCTATGTTCTCAAACAACATCTACATTTTAGTCTCAAAGTTCAAAGCTTTAACAGGTGCAGGGTCGTAGAACTGTGTTCGTCTTGACATAAGTTTATTAAGTTCTACCCATTTCTTACAATCCGGATTTGGAATTCTTAGTGGTGGGTCAACCACATAAAAGGGTGTTCTTGGTTTAGGGTCTAGATCGATTGTCTTTCTTTACTTTTTGCTTAAGGAGAAAATATTTCTCATGATTGCATTATATGAGACAAGGTTACAAACAAGAAGAAGCTAAACGAAATGACAAGCTAAGATTGCACAGAAATAACAAGATTGCAATGAAATAAGTTCTTAATCAACTAAAAAACCCAGTTAATGAATCCATGGCAACCTCAAACGTCAAGGATTCACACAACAACAATAATATACTTAAGGTTTAACAACACTATACTCAAATATTTCAGCCAAGATGAGTGATTTCAATAATAAACAACAATAAACTCACAAATTAGCAACAAAAATCTTAAGAGCTAGATTTTAAGCAACTAACTATCAAAAATTAGAGCAAGCATAACATTAGATGATGAACAACTATTATTAACTGAAAATAACCAAATTTAATCCAAAAAAGGTTGAGGGAGAAGAGATGATACCAAATAGAGTATGAAAACACTCTATAAACACCACAGTCGAACATGGAAAGCCCAAAATCAATTATTATTTGGAACCCTAACTTTTCCCCAATTTGATTTTTTAGTGGTTCATGAAAACTATATGAAGATTTGTTTGAGATTGTTATGAGATCTTGAAATAAATATAAGTGAAAAATGGAAGAATTTAAGTGTTTTTGATTAAAAATTGAGATAGAATGATGGAATTTTTTTAGAAGAATGTTGAGGAAGCATGAAGGTTAGTGAGAGAAATAGTGAGACGAATTCTTAATATGCAAAAATGAAATAAATGGTTCTGAAATCTGCTAAAATAAACTAGTCAAAAGCCCCCTTCCAGCAAAATTTAGCGATAACTACCCTACAGGAGCGGCCTCTAGGCATCAAAAATGTATTTTTCCAGAATAAGGTACTAGCCTCTAGAGAATTGACCCTTTAGGCCTAGTGGGAATTGGGGTTTCCCAACGGCCGTTAGGTTTGGGGGACAAAAATGGTGAGGCTGTTTTGCAGCAATCTTTCCACAAAACTCAAGTTTTTACTCCCAAAAATGTCGCATAGGCTAAAGTAAGCCAAGAGGGCTTCATGATACCTTCGTATGGACAAATATGACATGTCGACTTACGAGGTTTGAGGATGCCTCAAATGTCTTTCGGGACGTGTTTTCCTAAAGAGAAAATAATGACTAAAAATGAACTCCAATGGTACTTATGAGCCAAAATAAACCGATAGGAAGGCTTCATAAGTTCAAGTCAATGCTAAATGAGCTAATGGAGTAGTTGGTTTTCATTAAAAACACTTAAGGGGCATTTTGGGATGATAAAATTCCCGAAAATGCCCAAAAATTTCCGAAGCAGCCTCATATGAAGTATGAAACTTATTTTACCAAAATTTCTCATCCAAACCATCAGAAAAATGACAAAAAATGTTTACGTATAACTTGGGGTGCCTCCATGAGCACTTGTTTAACGTCCAGAGCCTGACGCATCCTCTAGATTCAGGAACTATGATGTGATAGAAGTTACATCCAAGTCATCAAGATAGAAGGCTAGAGCTTGAATAAGACAAGCTTTTGAAATAACTCGTTAAGGATTGGCCATCAGCTTTAATGGCCTTCCTTTCTCATCTACAACTTAAAACGAGAGGAAGTGACGAGCCAAGCTTTCAATGATTTGAGTTTTGAATCTCCGAAATTAGCATCAAGAAGTTGAGAACTAGGGGTGTGAAAATGAGCCTTACTTCCTACCTTCTTGTGTAAAGGTCGAGCCCTTCTCTCCATACCTTTTATGATGGAGTCATATAAGCCCGAGGGTGCATGATGAGGGATATTTCTAGCCTCGAGCTTAGGTGTGATAGGACTCTCGACCTTTGCATTGATGATTTGATGACCAACAGCTGTAATGTTAAAATTTTCATTTTAAATATGGAAAGACATTATTCCTGTCTTTACATTGAAGAGCACACCAGTCGTGTGCAAGAAGTCCCTTCCAAATATTTGAGGAATTGAAGTATCTTCATCCATATCGACTATCAAGAAGTCGCATGGGATGAAGATATCGTTAATTTGTACACTTTTGTCAACTAAGATACCGATAGTTTGTCTTATAGGGCTATCCGGCCAAATTAATTTTCATGTTGGAAGGATTTATTTCATCCAAGACTATTTTCTTGGTTAGAGAGAGGGCCAGAGGGGCATTATGCTCATTCCTGAACTAAGATTACATATGCCTTGTACTGCGCCAAACCTCTCGATTAAAGTAGGAACGATGAAACTACGCAACTGTTCAACTTTATGCTCCAAAGATCGGATAGGGAATGGTAAAGGGGGTGTGTAGATCTTAACTGGATCTTTTGGGGTATTACCTCACAAACAACCTCACCCTTATCGCCATTAATGGAAATTTCTTCTACCATTACAAAAATAGACACTTCGCTTATTATGGAAACAGATTTTATGCGTTCCCTAGGATTAACCACAAGTTGCCCCTGAAAATCATTTCCAGAGTTAGGTGTGGAGCTAGCAACATGTGGAGAAGTTTTAAAGACTTGAGACTCAATCATTTTATTGTGAGCTTCAAGTTGCTGAACAGTGGTAGCAAGGTTGCCTATCCTCCTCTCATTTCTGATGTTAGATTTACTTTGTTGATTTATAAATGACTCCAACGCATGTCCTAACCCCAATTTTTGAGGAGGAGGAGGAGGATCAGGAGGCCGAGGTTGAGGAGGCCTCCCTTGGTTATTACCGGGAGGCCTATAGAGGCCAGTTTGATGCGGAGGTCTAATACCCCACATTTTCAAGTATTTTAAGGAAGTATTTTTGTATTTTATTCGTATAATTTTAATATTTTTACTGAAAAATTATGTTCAATAGGAATATTAAATGAAAAGAAATTAATAAAAATAAAATAAATAATAAGTTTCGGTTGAAAGTAATTATTTGTGTTCTTAAATAATATTTTTATGTTTAAAAAAATTTTAAAATGCTTCTAAATATAGATTTCAAAGGTTTCCTAAATTATTTTGAGGCAACGGCCTAAAGGTAATTTCCACTTGCTAGGATTAGTATGGGCTTTTCCAAATCCTAATTGGGGCCTAAAAATACGCCTTAAAACCCAAAAATTCAGATTTTCCTGATCATAATAGTCATTAGGATTTCAAAAATTTAGAAAGAAAGAAAAAAGAAAAAAAGAGGGTAGCAATTTCCGAAAAAAAATCAGTTGTTCGAAAATTCGGAAAAAAAAAGTTTTGGGGGGTTTGCCTCGGGATCCGTGACGTCACCGGACCTCACCGCGCCACTCCCAGTCCGCCACCGCCGCACCTCCTCCCCAGTTTTGGTATTTTTTTCGAACCTTATTAAAAAAAAAAAAAAAAAAAAAAAAAAAAAAAAAAAAAAAAAAATCTACTTCTTTCTTTTGATTCAATCTTGCAAATTCATGTTCATAATTATGTTTAACTATGTTTTTATAAGTTTAATCATGTTTTGATATAAGTATGAATTGTTTAAAGGCATGAATTAATTTTTTTGTTCATGAAGTTATAGATTAGGGTTTGAAAAATTTATGAAGTTATGATTTTATGAGTTTTTATGTTCTAAACTTTGATATTATTATCGTAAATTATTGTTGGGTGAATTTATGATTATGTTAATAAGTTTAGATTGATTTTTAAGGGTTTTAAACTTAATTTGTAAAGCTGTCCAAGTTTTATAATCATGAATTTGAGTTGAATATATATTATGAACATGTTTTGGCATATGAAAAATTGTTCTAAAGCCTAGATTGATTTCATAAATATGTTAGTAGATTGTAGAAGTGTTTTGGCATGAAATTACGATGTTTTTATAAGTTTTTCATGACTTTAAAGTTTATAAATAAATATGAAATTTTAATAAAAACAAGTTAATTTAAGTTTTAAGTGTCCAAATTGTACTAGTATGAACACAAATCAATTCTATATTGATATATATAAATTTTAGTACGTTTTATGAAGTTTAAAAGTGATTTTAAGCATGTTTAACATGCTGTCCAGATTTTATAAATTAATTAATTAGGCTTTTAAAGTATGTAATTAGCATAAATTGATCATATAAGTTAAGTAAAACATTGTAGGATCGATTTCTGTTGTTTTCGGAAGTTTTCATGGAGTTTTGAAAAATTTAGATTGCTGTCCACATTTCTAAAGTGGCATAAAAACTATACTAAGGTTTTTGAAAGCGTAAATAAGTCCCGAAAGCTAATTAATATTGCAATAGAAAAGAAAAGCGAAGTATGGAATTGAATAGAGACCATATAAGGAAGTTTTGGACAAAGTTTCCAAATTAGAAGTTACTTATAGTTGTTTTAGAATTTAGTCAACAAGGTTTTAATTTTGTTTCGGTTTTTCCCTATGTAGGAGACTTCGAACTAGTCCACCTCTAGAAGTTGTGGCGGAGCATAGTAATTTTACAAGGTACATAAGTACTAAAGACAAACACAAGAGTTAGAATGCATGCTTGAGCAATTCTTGGTTAAATGAAATCCTGTATGCTTGTTTTGAATCATGAATTTTTGTGCATGGCAAGTATGTTAGTAGCATATGTTCTTAAAGTATGATGGCATTCCATGTTAATTAGAAGGTTGAATTTTTATCAGCTTGAATTGGAATGTTATGATCAGATTGTTTTGGCCAATAATTTATTGATCAAGGAAGAAAGTTATTTTTAAGTTGGTTAGTTACTTAATCAACAAGAAAGATAATTGTGAATTTTAATTCACATAATTAAAAGCAGTTATGAGCAATTATTTTTTTTACACTTGTTGACACTCACAGTTAATGTGTGGTAAAGGAAGTTCAATTTAATTAAAGGACACACATAAGATTAATTTGGAATCACCTTAAATTGAAGATATTAAATTGGCTTATGTGATTTGATGCATATCACTATGTGATGTCGCATGGGAGTCATAACATTTCTAAACCTATTAAATCACGTAAAGTGTAAGAGGACTTGCATCAAAACTCTTGGAACGTATATACCTTGAGTGTGAACAATGGGGGGAGTCATATGTAACACTGATCTATGACTTCTAATTGGAGTGCAAGACGTTGTACTCTTTTCTATTTTTAATGCGCTGGATATCCGTCACTTTATGTGTCATAGTAATACCTTCTTGGAGTTGCTCCCAAGTTGGTGCCCAATAGGGCGATGATTTTTAAGGAGGAAACCCGTTCAATGCAGGATCCATGATTTTAAATATAGTAATTAATTTAATTGAGTCCATGTACTGGTAAAAAGGTTGACAAAGGTTAGTTGAGTGCATGTTTTATTTCTTTGTTTGTTGCATAGTCGCTAGTAGTTATGTACTCAGCTTTGCTGACTGTTTGTTTTGTGTGCATGGCTTTGTCTTGGACTTGGCCCTACGATGACCCACTTGTGGTGAGTAGTTGTCTAGTAAAAGAAAAGCTGCATGTATAAGTGGGCATGAGTTATTTCATGATGGGATGGAGCGAGAGCGCTTACTGTGTTTTGTAGCTTAATTTATTTTAATTGCTTATGAAGACTAACAGTTATTTTGGATGTTTGGATTTCTAAATACTTTTTATATTATTTTTGGTTTGGTTTTTAAGGGTCATTAATATGGTTCCGAAGTGTAACAAGTTTATAGTTGATTTTTTATTTGAGATTGATTGAAGTTTAGTTTTAAATTGTTTTGGTTTTAAGACTTCCACTGTAGTACTTTGATAAATGTCTTAGCCGTTATCACGGTGGCGGTAATAATTTGGTTTTTCCATATTTAGTAGTTTTAATAAATATAATTTTTATTAATTTAATATGTTTTCCGAAAAAATGAGAAGTAGGAAGTTAGGAAAATCCAAGGTTTTACAGGAGGGGGTGGTTGATGAAAGTTTGACTAAGGGCCACCTCCCTTGTTATAGTTTGAATTAGATTGGGGGTTCTAAACTTTATTATTATATCCTATAGAGTAGGCTATCATTTACATGGTGGAAACGCAGTAGGAAGATGTGTGGTTATTACCTCTACACGTTTCACAAGACATTATTTGTGAAAGAGTACTAGAAGAAGCGAAATGCGCTTTCTCTAGCATGTTTTGCTAGAAGTTCTATCTTGGAATTAACCACTTGAAAATCATTAGTTTTAGCGGCGCTCTTCCTCAGAAGAAGCCTCCTATCGGAGTGCCAAACAGAATTTTTGGCAACCTCTTCAATAGCTACTTAAACATTGTTCAACGGTAGGTTTTTTAGTTCGCCTCCATAATCTGCATCAATTCAAGGTTAACCCTTGAGCTAGGTAGAAGACCATCATAGGAACTCATGAATACCAACCATTCACTAAAACCATGGTGAGGGCATGAGTATAGGATATCCTTGAAGTGTTCCCATCGTTCTCCCAAAGTTTCATCATTGTCTTAGGCGAAATTGGAGATTTTTCGCCTATGTTATGAGGTTTTCTTAGTAGGACAATATTTTTTCAAGAATGCCTTGGTAACATCATACCATGTTTTTAGTGACCCCTCGGGTAATGATCGTACACAAAACTTAGCCTTGTCCCTTAATGAAAACTGAAACATATGCATCCGGATGAACTCCTGGGTAACATTGTTATGTTTCATTGTGGAACAAAGCTCTATCAAGTTATCCAAATGCGCAAAGGGGTATTCGGTTGGTCTTCCTCTAGATTGAGTGTCCTTGATCATGCGGATCAAGTGAGGGTTGAATTCATGATTATTTGCATTCGTAGCGAGTAATGAAATCTCACTACGTAACTCAAAGGCTTCAGGGTGGACAAAGTCCCTAAGAGACTTTTGTGGTACCGTTTCCATAGACATATATGAATGCTCAGATATAGAATCGGATTCAAATAAGTTTCCTCCTTATACAAGTTCACCAGATTCGTGAACAACTCTCCGTGAACCATTTAAATGTTGTTCAATTTCCGGAATATATGGTGTGTAAGGAGTTCCTTACGATCTGTGTAGCATACAAGGTTACAACAAGAACTTAGCAATTACAAGCATGTAAATAATAAGAAAACAAGAAAGGAAATAGAAACTATGACAAAAATCTCATAAATAGAAAACTACTTTATGACAAACCGTTTATCCCCAGCAGCAGAACAAAAATTTGATAGCCTATCGAGGTGGCTACCAAAGATAAACCATATAAGGTTCACTAGGTTTCTAGTAAGGGCATGTAAGGATCGAATCCCACGAGAGAAGGGTTTCTACACTAACGCGGTATAAGGTGTAAGTTTAAGTCAAATTTGCTTGGGAAGCAATAATTGTCACTAACGTCGAAGTATCTGATTTGTCTAGGATTAAAGATGACTAAGTTAAGGGATCCACCGCTCATTTCCTACATGAAGGCGCAGATTCATAGGTTAAACCGAACATAGAGGGAAACGTCTAGAGGAATTCATTCTCAAAGCCATGTCTAGTCTCTCGAGCTAGCATGACTAGCTAAACTATGCACACAAGCTATTCTCATGGCGTGGACAAAAAACGGCTCCTAAGCACTTATTCATGAAGACTAGTAACGTCCCTTAATTGGGAAACCTTTCTCATGGTTTTCAAACTAATCAAACATGGGGAGTTTTCACTCAACTTTATTCAGCCATTCTATTTCTCCTGTAGAGGAAAAGAACTTTATATTAAATTATATCTAACTCTAGGTTAGTACAACATAAACTTATAACATAAATCACTTTCTCATTTCGGCTCACAAAAGAATTTTCATTCTGTTTGAGCGAATGATTCAATTAGTTTTGATTGTTTACAGAACCATTAAAATAAGAATAAAGCACATAAGAAATAAAAATAGTTCCCTTGGTTCTACTCTACTTGAGGCTTCATTTCCTAACAGAATTGACTCATTTACTCATTCATTCCCAAAAGAAATTTATTATTTAATTCCTCCCAATTTTTCTTTAAGGCTTACTGCCACTTATTCAAAATAACATAAACAATAATGTAAATTCTTCAACATTCTAAATATAAAAAATACTAAACAGTATTAACTAACTTATATCTAAACAAAAATCCATAAACATTAACATTGTCCTTTATGTCCCTCGACATTACATACTTCTTGGGTATAAACTCAAGATCATTTTTTATATCATCTTTCATGTCCTCTTCCATTTCTTCATCCACATCCTCCTCAGGATCAAGCTCTTCTTCAACCTCCTTAGAATCGGTTACCAAGTCTACCTACACAGGAATCACTGGATCTGGATTCTCGATCTCATAACACAAGCTATCCCTTGACTCATCACTCCTTCAACTAGAAGTAGTTTCTTTCACCACCATGAATTCATTTTCCTGGTTACCTGGGCTTGGTGTGGGTGGGGTCTCCTCACTTGCATTCATTTCCTGATACTCCTCCTTCCTAGCAATGTAACCCTCCAGGTACCTCCAATCACAGCCCCACCGGCCAATTGCATCCTTATATTTAGAGTAATTTGGAAGTCCTCCAGCAAAGTGAAAATCACTAAACTTCACCTTGATTTCCAGGTAGGGCGAACGTTCAGGCAAACAATTAGGGCCGACACATGGTCAAGTTGGTCCCGTTGCGGCAGCTTCAATACCGTACTCATATACCAACGATAAAACCGTATCTTCCAAATGTACTGCTGTGGACTCTCATAGTCCTTCTTCCCCAAGGTCCCCATCTGCGTGTCTTTACTAGGCATACTATACGACATCCAACACAACACTTAAGACTAATGGACCATCCTTTCCGCAACAAAAAAAACTAACAGTTCTGCAACAAAAGGTCAGGTGGCTAACGTACAATTTCTTTTACACATAACTACTCACATACAACAACTCAAAACATGAACTTATGGGCAATTCAAAATAAGCCAATTTTCGCTTCAAAGATGTATAAGGAATGTTCTATGTTTCCCTGTTTCTAAATACTATTCACTCTATATTATACAAATCGTGAGCATGTGGTATAAATTGTTGCATCTAATTTGTTATAGGTATCACTTTGTTGAGTTTTGTAAATTAGTATGCGTATTAATTTTTCTAATACTATTTTGTTAAATTCATGTTTCAGAATATACCTTGGAACTGGGCGAGACATCACCTCCCCATATGGGAGAATAAAGATATACCCACATTATCACTCATGCATGATAAAATTAGGGCATACATTAGTGGTACCTGTCCAAAATCTTGCAAATTCAAGGCAAGGTTTAAACGGTTTTTGCGGACTCATCATACACTCCCAGGTGATTCGTGTTGTTTTGAAAAGATTTCTAGCAACCCTTTGAAGCTGAGAGTGACGAATTTCCACAATAAGCGTTGCCTAATTCGTGGAAAGATCCATAATTATGCAAGTTTTGAATAGTAATTGTGTTGAAATTTCTATAAGCCTAATTATTGTAATATTTTAAGAACACCATTTTAAATGAAATAAGCTGTTTGATTTGTATTCTTTCTATTCAAGAAAATTATAACATGTTTTGTATCATACCTGTCTTGATAACGTATACCATTTGTTGGGGAAATGACTGTCGAAGAACAGTGATTACATTTAGTATCATATCCGGGGGTTAGTAAATTGTAACTATCTACCAATTTGTGATTAATTTAGTACTTTATGTGCAATTTACAATAAAAGGTTGTTGGGTTTAGAATTGTGTATTTAAATGGGCATTTAATTGAAATACCGCAATATGTCTGGTATCTATTTCACCATTATCAAATCAGTTCATATTCTTGATAATCGTTTGGTCAACCTTGATCTTTTTCTGTTCTCTGTAATAAATGTTACAATTTGCACCACAATAGGTTAAAAAAAATGTGAGTTATTTAAAATTATAAGCACAAAGCGGTTCATATAAAACTTCCGTTCGAAAAAAACGGTTCATATAAAACGGTGCATTTGACTATTGAACCTATTTATAGCTTTCAACATTACTATTCATATAAAAAAACATTACTCCCAGAAAAAACAAAAATTAAAAAAATCAAAAAAGGAAACCAAACCAAAATAAACCTTCAACAAAACTCCAGGATAGCTTTTGTTATCATGGAAATTAAGTCACCTCAAACAGTAAAACAATTTCAATCTTTTAGTATAACACACAAGCACAAGAACCGCAATAAACTGGTAATTATCCTGCATCAATTATTATACTTATTTCGTTTTCTTTTAATATTAACGTAATATGGTTAAAAACTTTAATTTATTCTACGCATCAATATATATTAATAAAATAATGTGTAATTGTAGATAATGGAGAAATGTTAGTTGGGATAAGTGTGAAGTTACGAGGACATTTGACAAACACTAATACGAATGTTGGGTTTGAGCAGATTCAGTGCTCAAGAGGTGATGTGATTGTGTTTGTTCATGGATATGGTGATTTTATTAATTCTAACTTAATAGAGCTTGGTGATTTAATACAGTTCACCTTCATTGGTAACAACTTATTTATTATAAAAGTGTTTACATCCACTGGTTTGATGAAATACCTCGATGATATTCCGGATTATCAATTACTAGGATGTCCTAATGATACGAATATCAATGAGCAAAACTTCGAGGGTTTGGGTTTGATTGAAGGTGGAAAACAAGAAGCACCCTTGGCGAGAGTTAGTGGCTTATGGAGACACAAGGCTTCTTGGGTTGGCTAGGGTGGATTTTTACATGTATGTGGACATGTACAAGCTTACTCACGTAGATATCAAGCAAATATAAGTTAGTAGTTTAGAAATGTTGAGCTATATGGGTTTTCTTCCCACGTCATTTGATAGGGTTTTACCATATGGTGTTTTTGTATTTTCTTGATTAGTTTATGAGTCAAGGTTGATGGAATCAAGCATGGGAAACATAAAAATGGAGGTCTTGAAATAAGATTGAATCTTGAAGAGTTTCTTGAAGTTCTGAAATCGCAAGTCAACAAAAATCAACGGAAAATCAAGCAAGTTATATGGCGGGATTTTTGAAAGATTTTTGGAGAAGTGGGCAACGTTGTCAACCGGTTTTTCAAGTTGTTTGACTTGGTCAACCTTAGTTTGTTATTCGGAAATATGGTGTTTAGATTTGATTTGCAAAATATCTAAGATTTAGACTAGAAATCAGATTACAATATATGGTGCACAAATTGTATCGGTTTTGAAAGATTTTTTGTTATCCTAATCTTAGTTGTTATACCATATATCTAAGGTAGTTAGGATATGTTTAGGATTTGAATATTTGTGTGACATGTTTAGCTATAAATAGGATGTAAAATAATCAATAAAAGCAGATTAGCTTGATTGAAAAACATAGTTTTCCGGTTTATTTGTTTCACGAAGGAAACAAAAACTTGAGAGTTTCTTGTGAGAAATTCGATTGAGTGAGTGGTGCTTTGTGCTTATCTCACGTGAGGATAGTTCTTAGGATTGAGGGTGCGTTGCTTTAATCAAATTCTACTAATATTTCACCTTAGAAGTTCAGATTTGTGGTGCGTGGCTTTATCAAATTTGAAGTCTAAGTTTCCTTTGTGTGAGTGGCGTTTGTCTATAAAAAAATTCACATCAACTTTTGGTGCTTTCATTGAGAGATCGTTCAATCTCAAGTGTTCAATATCAATTATCATGGCTCAAGAAGGTGGGACGAAAATCCACAAGGATTCACGAGGTTTGAGCTTGGCTCAAGCAAAGAGCTACGTATGCAAGGGGAGATTGACGAGTTAAAGGCTCGTTTAGATGAAGTCCTAACCATCATGGCTTCTACCAAAAATCCTCACAAAATCTAAACAAGAGAATGGCTCATCATCAAGTGAAAGTGAGCAAGAAAGTGTGAGGAGTGTACGTAAACCAAAAAAGGATACTCATCAAGTTCTAGTGATGAGGGGAACCAGATCAAGGCACAAACATAAGGAAAGATGAGGGAGTGATGACGAAATCTTAAAATCGAAATTCCTGAGTTAATGGAGGTATGGATCCTGAAAAGTTTTTAGATTGGATTCGTAGGGTTGAGAGGATTTTTCGTTACAAAGAATATGTGATCATAAGTCTTACAAATTGGCGGAATTAAAACTCACTTCCTATGCAAGTTTATGGCTTGAGGGTTTACAAAGAAAGAGAAGGAAAGAAGGTAGATCAAAAATCTCTTCATGGTCGAAATTGAAGAAGGAGATGAGGAAACGTTTTGTTCCTCAAGATTTCGAGCAAAACAATTTCATCAAGATGCATACATTAAAACAAGATAGAAAACCGTTGATGAATATATTGTGTTGAGTTTGAAAAATTGATCATGATTTGTGATTTGGAAGAGAAGGAGGCACAAAGTGGCTCGTTTGTGGTGGTCTAGATGAAATATAAGGGAGAAGGTCGAATTACCTCTATTGGACCTTTGATGAAGTTTGTAGAGTGGCAGCAAGGGTTGAGAAAAAAGTTGCAAGTAAGCCAAAGACATCATTCAAAACTTATGACCCTAAGGAAAGACGTGATACTTTTCCTCAAAAACCAAACTTTGATAAGGTCACTAAACACCCTTCATCAAGGATAAGAGTTCAACTTCAAAACCCCAAAGTAGTGATTCACGCATTGTTTGTTTCAAGTGTAAAGGGCAAGGTCACATTCAAAGAGATTGTCCTCATGCTAGGGTCACAACAACTCGAATTGGGTAGATGGGAGGCCTTGAAAAAGAGGAGGAGATGTATGGGGATGAGGGAGAGGAAGAGTATGCCAATTATGAAAATATGGAGGAAGAAACGGAGGAAGTCCAACCAGAAACACAAGGCCAACCCTTGGTGTTACGTAGGGTATTACAATCTCAAAATGACAACCTTTGGAGAGTAAAGGGATAAAATTTTTCTACAAGGTGTAATGTTCAAGGCAAGCTTGTGATGTAATCATAGATACTGGAAGTTGCACACAATGTAGTATCTACGTTGTTGGTGGAAAAGCTCGCAATTCTAAAGGTACATCCTCAACCATACAAGCTACATTGGCTTAGCAACACAAGCGATGTTAAGGTAAACAAACAAGCCTTGATTGCGTTTAAAATTGGTAAATTTGAGGATCAAGTACTTTGTGATGTTTGTCCTATGGATGCTTGTCATATACTATTGGGTAGACCTTGGCAATATGACCGTTTGTGTGAGTTTATGGGAGAACAAATGTCTATATGTGCGCAAGAACCCTAATGAGAAATCATATGCATTAAAACCCTTGATGATTTCTAAACCTAAAACAAGCAGGGTAATTCTAAGGTGTTTTGTTGGTGGGTGGAAAGGAGTTAGAAAGGGAGTTGAAAACAAGTTCTATGTCTTATATGTTGTTAGCTAAGAGGTACAAGATGAAACCCCAGAGTTCCTAGGGTTTTGCATCCTATGTTGAATGAGTTTTCAGATGTATTTCCTAATGAGTTGCCACCAGGATTACCACCAATACGTGGAATTGAACATCAAATTGATCTTATCCTGGGTTCAAATTCCTAACAAGCCTGCATATAGGTGTAATCCAGAAGAAACAAAGGAGATACAAAGGCAGATTGGGAATAATGGAGAGGGGTACGTGAGAGAGAGCATGAGTCCATGTGCTGTGCGCTAAATTAAGTACCTAAGAAAGATGGGACTTGGAGAATGTGTTTGATTCAAGGGCAGTTAAAATTAACCGTAAGTATGTGTTCCTATACCTAGATTGGATGATTTGCTAGATGAATTACATGGTTCTCAGTTGTTTTCAAGATTGAATTAAGAAGTGGATATCAATCAAATTCGAATGAAGGAAGGTGATGAATGGAAAACAGGTTTTAAAACAAAGCTAGGGCTTTATGAATGGTTAGTATGCTTTTGGGTTAACTAATGCACCTAGTACGTTTATGAGGTTGATGAAGAGGTCTTAAAGCCCTACATTGGTAAGTTTGTAGTGGTATATTTAGAGATATTTGGTGTATGCAAGAGTGTTAATGATCATCTAAGCCATCTAGGAGTGTGTTTGGGACATACGAGAACAAAAGCTCTATGCTAGACTAAAAAGTGTTATTTCATGGTACCAAGTGTGACGTTTTTGGGTATA
This sequence comes from Suaeda aralocaspica, assembly GCA_016808085.1. NCBI lineage: Eukaryota > Viridiplantae > Streptophyta > Magnoliopsida > Caryophyllales > Amaranthaceae > Suaeda > Suaeda aralocaspica. The sequence goes on from PYUH01001033.1 coordinate 503,015, forward strand.
TTGTGTCCAAAGATGGGGTTTCTGTTGATCCATCTAAATTGACGATAAAATCATGGCAAAACCAAAGAACGTGACTGAAGTACGTGCTTTTGGTTAGCCTCGTTTTATAGGAGGTTTGTGAAGAATTTTTCATCTGTTGTTGCTCTATAACCGAATGCATTAAGAAGGATAAGCCTAAGTTGAGTGGACTAAGGGGGCACAAGAAGCTTTTGAATTGATTAAAAGTTGCTTTGTAAACACCTATACTAGCCTTACCAGATTTCTCTAAACCATTTGAAGTTGAGACGGATGCAAGTGGGGTTGGAATTGGTGATGTTCTAGTCCAAGGGAAGAGACCAATTGCTTACTTTAGTGAGAAATTGAATGGTGCTAAACTGAACTATTCTACATATGACAAGGAGTTCTATGCCATTATTAGAGCTTTGGATCATTGGAGTCATTATTTAAGGCCTAATCACTTCATACTACATTCGATCATGAAGCTTTGAAGCACATTAATGGTCAACAAAAATTGAATCCAAGACATGCCAAGTGGGTTGAATTTTTGCAATCTTTTCACTTCTCTTCAAAGTACAAAACGGGAAAGTCTAATGTTGTTGCTGATGCTTTGTCACGAAGGTATACTTTGCTGGTGTTTTGAACTTTAAGTACTTGGGCTGGAGTTGATAAACTCAATTTTACGAGCAAGATGGAGATTTTGGACCAATAATGGCGCAACTTTCAAAGGGTTCTATGAGTTCCTATGTGCTACATGATGGGTTTTTGTTTAAAGGTAATCTATTGTGCATACCTAATGTTCATACGTGAATTGCTAGTAAGGAGGCTCCTGGAGGAGGTATTGCATGGACATTTTGGCATTACAAAGACACTAACCATGTTGCAAGAACATTTTATTGGCCAAAGATGATTGTTGATGTTGAGGCCATAATTGCTCAATGTGCTACTTGTCAAAAGGCAAAGGCAGCCTTTCATCAAGGTTTATACTCCATGCCAGTGCCAGAGGGACCTTGGGAGGATGTTTCTATGATTTCATTGTAGGGTTACCAAGGACAAGCAAGGGGAAAGGATGCAATTTGGTAGTGGTTGATAGATTTCAAAGATGGTCATTTTACACCATGTCACAAGACAGATGATGCTATGAGTGTGGCTGATTTGTATTTTCGAGACATCATAAGGTTACATGGGGTTTCAAAGACTATTGTAAGTGATGGACACAAAGTTTAGAGCTACTTTTGGAAGTCACTTTGGAGACAATAGGTACGAAACTTTTGTTTAGACATCTTATCATCCTCAAACAGATGGTCAAACAGAGGTCACTAATCGAACACTAGGAGTTTTGTTGCGTGGTTTGGTTAGTAAGACAAAAAAAGATGGGATTTGAAGCTTGCTCATGCTGAATTTGCTTATAATAGGTCCACTACTTATGCTACTAAGCACTCACCCTTCGAGATTGCTAATGAGTTAATCCTAAGTTACCAATTGACTTTGTAAGTATTCCCAAAGGGGAGTTGGTACACAAAGATGCCAAGACTAAGGTTGAGTACATGCAAAAACTTCACGCAGAAGTAAGGGCTGAATTGGAAAGTTAATGATATCTACAGGCACGAAGAAACCAATAACAAACAAAATCAACCACATGTATCACAAAGAAGGGGATTTGGTTTGGTTACACTGAGGAAGGAAGATTTCCAAATCAAAGGAAGAATAAACTTATGCCTCGTGTGATGGACCATTCAAGATCATTAGTAAAGTGGGGGAATGCTTATAAATTGGAATACCAGGAGAATATGGAGGTCCATGCTACTTTCAACATTGGTGATTTAGCTCCTTATGTTCCTGATGATCAACTTCGAGGTTTGAGGACAACTCTTTTGAAGAAGAGGAGGATGATACGAATATCAATGAGCAAAACTTCGAGGGTTGGGTTTGATGAAGGTGGAAAACAAGAAGCAGCCTTGGGAGAGTTAGTGGCTTATGGAGACACAAGGCTTTCTTGGGTTGGCTAGGGTGGATTTTTACGTGTGATGGGAATGTACAAGCTACTCACGTAGAATCAAGCAATATATAGTTAGTAGTTTAGAAATGTTGAGCATATGGGTTTTCTTCCCACGTCATTTGATAGGGTTTTACCTATGGTGTTTTGTTATTTTCTTGATTAGTTTATGAGTCAAGGTTGATGGAATCAAGCATGGGAAACATAAAAATGGAGGTTTCTGAATAAAGATTGAACTTGAAGAGTTCTTGAAGTTCTTGAAATCGCAAGTCAACAAAAATCAACGGAAAATCAAGCAAGTTATATGGCGGGATTTTTGAAAGATTTTGGAAGAGTGGGCAACGTGTCAACACGGTTTTCAAGTTGTTTGACTTGGTCAACCTTAGTTTGTTATTCGGAAATATGGTGGTTAGATTTGATTTGCAAAATATCTAAGATTTAGACTAGAAATCAGATTACAAAATATATGGTGCACATATTGTATCCGGTTTTGAAAGATTTTCTTGTTATCCTAATCTTAGTTTGTTATACCTATATATAAGGTAGTTAGGATATGTTTAGGATTCTGAAAATATTGTGGGACATGTTTAGCTATAAAAGGATGTAAATACATCAAATAAGCAGATTAGCTTGATGAAAAACATAGTTTTCCGGTTTTATTGTTTCACGAAGAAAACAAAAACTTGAGAGTTTCTTGTGAGAAATTCGATTGAGTGAGCGGTTGCTTGTGCTTTATCTCACGTGAGGATAGTTCTTAGGATTGAGGTGCGTTGCTTTAATCAAATTCTACTAAGTTCGCTTTAGAAGTTCAGATTTGTGGGCGGGCTTTATCAAATTTGAAGTCTAAGTTTCCTTTGTGTGAGTGGCGTTTGTCTATAACAAAATTCACATCACCTAATGAACAAATTCCTGCAGAGGTGTTAAAGAAAGAAGCTAAATTGTGTGGGAAGTTTTACTCACATAATTCGATATTCCTAAGTTTTTGTGTTAATTTGACATATTACTATGTATACACCGGAAATCTGGTAAGTCTCATATATTCCGATATACTTGTGCTGTAGACTAGGGTGATTCAACTTTACTACGTGTACCACACGTTGTTTTGTTAACTTAACTATATATTTAGGCCCTAACTATTTACTTTTTAAAACACTATAGTCATGTCCTAAGATCAATATACAATACTTAGATGCATTAAGAATATTTATATCTCACTATATTACATGTTATTATTTTTATTGGGCATAAACAATTGTTAATAAAAATTTACAGCTTTGTTTATTCATCTAAAACTCATTAAAAACTCATAAAAACATCATAAATTCATCATAAAACTCTTTTACAATCTAGTAACATCATTATGAAACAAATCTATGCTTTAGAATAATATTTCATAAGTCAAAACATGTTCGTAATATTTATTCTATTGATTTTCATGGTTTCAAAATTTGGACAGCAATATAATTCAAGTTTAAAGTCTTTAAAAATCAATCTAAACTTCATAAAATCATCATAAAGCTAGTGACCCAACAACAATTCATGATCATAATATTGAAGTTTAAATCATTAAAACTCATAAAATTCAAGAGTTTCATTACTTTATAAACCCTAATCTAAAACTTCATGAACAACAAATAAATTCATGCTTAAAAATAAATCATAACTTCATAAAACATGATTGAAACTTATAAAAACATGATTAATCATAAATGTAAACATGAATTTGCAAAATTAAATCAAAAAGAAATGAAGAAGAAAAAAAACTTTATTAGGTTCGAAAATACCAAAACAAGGGGAGGAGCAAGGGCAGTCAGCGGCTGCAACAGCGGCGATGGAGCAGGCGGGCGGCGGCGGCCAAGCAGGGGCTCCGGCGGGGGAAGCGAAAATCTTTTTTTTCTCTTCACCAAAAACCGAACAAAAACAAAAATTCTTTTGTTCGAACTCCTCTCTCTTTCTCACTTTTTTTTTCTCTCTTTCTCTATCTAAATTTTGGAATCCTGAATCACCAATTTGCAAAATAAAATCTGAAAATTGGGTTTTAAGGGGTATTTATAGGCCCCAAAGTAGGATTTGGTGAAATCCCATAATTACCATAAATATTGGAAAATACTTTTATGCCCTTGCCTTAAAATAAATTAGGAAACTCTAAAAATTTTATTTTTAGAAATTTTTCAAAATATTTTATAAAGCCAAAAATATTATTTATAAACACAAAATAATTATTTTTAATTAAAATTTATATAAATTCTTTTGTTTAATATTCTTATTGAATACAACTTTTCAATAAAAATTATTAAAATCATACGTACAAAATGCAAAAATAATCCCTTAAAATACGTGAAAATATGGGGAATTACAGTCTACCTCCTTAAAAGAAGTTTCATCCCAAAACTTTGTGTAGATTATTGTATGGAATTTGAATAGAGACTACATTTACTTCAAGCCTTTTCATTATCATACATAAAAACTTTTACTTAAAAGTCGTAAAAACATATAAAAACTTGCAAAATTGAGGGTAAAATGCGCGAAATTAGATTTCACTCTACCCTCCTTAAGAACCGAATTACGTCCCCGTAACTCTACCTACTAACCTGAAATAACTCTGGATATTTTTCTCTCATCATATCTTCAGCCTCCCAAGTAGCTTCTTCAGTTTCTTGGTTAGACCACAACACCTTCACTATTTTGATACTTTTCCTACGAGTTTCCCTGACCTTACTATCTAGGATCTTAATTGGCCTCTCTTCATAGGTCAAACTTTGGTCTAACTCTATTGTTTCAGATTGTAACACATGTGATTCATCTGGAACATATTTTCTTAGTTAAGACACATGAAAAACATTGTGAACCTTGCTCAACTCCATTGGTAATGCTAACTTATAGGCCACTTTTCCAATCCTTTGCAAGATATCATAGGATCCTCTGTATTTCGGGATTAATTTTCCCATCCTCCAAACCTCATTACTCCCTTCATTGGTGATACCTCAAGTAACACCTTATCGCCCACTTCAAACACAACTTCTTGGCGTTTTTGGTCCGCAAAGACTTTTGTCTATCTTGTGCTGCCTGAATCTTTGCTTGTATTACCCTTATTTTATATGTGGTTTCTTCAATCAATTGTAGTCCTAAAATCACTGTCTTGCTTATGTCACTCTAATATAAGGGGCTTCTGCACTTTCTTCCATACAAAGCCTTAAAAGGTGTCATGCCAATACTTGCATGGTAGCTATTGTTGTATGAATACTCAATGAGATCTAACTGATCCTCCCAATTCCCTTAAAAGATCATTACACAATCTCTTAGCATGTCCTCCAAAGTTTGTATGGTTCTCTCTATTTGTCTATCGGTTGCTAGATGGAATGCTGAACTCATTTTCAACGTTGTAACAAAGTTCTCCTGGACACTTTTTCAGAATTTCGAAACAAACCTAGAATCCCTATCTGACGCGATATCCTTTGGAACTTCATGTAGCCTCACAACATGCTTTATTTAAGCCTTTGCAAGTTGTTCCATTCTCCAAGTCTCTTTTATAGGTATAAACATCGCTGACTTAGTAAGCCTATCCACCAAAACCCATATGGTATCATTTTGATTCCTCGACTTTGGCAAGCAAGTTACAAAGTCCATTGATATGCAATCCCTTTCCATCCTGGTATTTCAAGTGGTTAGACTTTTCCTTGTGGTATCTTATGCTCAAATTTCACCTTTTGACAAGTGAGGCACTTGCTCACGAATTCAGCCACTTCTCTTTTCATCCTAGTCCACCAATATACCTTAGTCAATTCCTTATACAGCTTATCGCCTCCAGGATGCACTAAATACGGGGTATTATGACCTTCCTCCATGATTCTCTGTTTCAGATCCTCACATTTCTGTGGTACACACCACCTTCTTTATATCTTAAACTTCCATCCTCATGGATCTTGAAATCCACAGTTTTTCCTGCGTTCAGTCTTTCCTTTATTCTGTCCAGTTTCACATCTCCCTCCTGGTTCTTCTTCATTTCCTCAAATATTGTTGGTTGGATACTAAGATTACAAAGAATTCCTTCCAGCTCTCCCTCCTTCACTATTTCTAAGTTCAATCATTCTATATCCTTACATAGTTCATTAGCAACCACCAAAGTATTCACTCCATGCTTTGCTTTACGGCTTAAAACATCGGCTACCACATTGGCCTTCCCTTCATGGTATTGGATTCTAAATCATAATCCTTGATCAACTCAAGCCATCTCCTCTGTCTCATGTTTAAATATTTTTGAGTGAAAAGTACTTTAAACTTTTGTGGTCCGTGTATATCCTACACTTTACTCTATACATGTAATGCCTCCATATCTTTAAACCAAACACGATCGCTGCTAACTCATGATCGTGACTAGGGAAGTTTGCCTCGTATGGCTTTAATTGTCTCGAAGCATAAGCAATCACCTTTCTATTTGGCATTAACACACATCCCAAACAAATTTAGAAGCATCACTATACACATCATAAGAATCACTTCCATCTGGCAAAGTCAGCACTGGAGCTGTAGTCAGACGCTCCTTTAAGGTCTGAAATGCCTCTTCACACTTATCACTCCACTCAAACTTACAGTCTTTCTTCATCAACGACGTCATTGGTTTAGCAATCCTCAAAAAGTCCTTCACAAACCTCTTATAATAACCTGCTAACCCTAAGAAATTCCGTACATCCATTACACTCTTAGGTGTAGGCCACTCCTTTTGTAACGCCCTAAATTTTGAGCCTAAAAAAAATTCGTCCTTTATATTCAAATATTAATTTATCAATTGATGAGCTAATATTCGAAATAAAATATGTTTAGTATTAAGACGGTTATGTTAATAGTAGCTTTGGTTGTGTTTTCATGCTTTCCTTCCTTGCCATATTTTGGAGCTAAAACCTAACTTGAGTTTAAACTTTGTTTATGGTAAATAAAGGATGTTTAATAAGCTACATTAACACTTTTATTTTAAACCCATTTTTAAGCCTAAATTATCTTCTTAAATAAAGCTAAATTAAAGCCTTAAACCCTAGTCTTATAGCTTGTTTTGAGGCCTTTCAATTGCTCCTTTGTTTCACGGTTTTGAAGAGCTTTATTGCTGGTTTATAGTCTTTGTAACTCCCCCTACATTATTGCATTTAAACCATCATTAAAACATTAAGAAAAATCAGTCAAAGACCCTTCATGATTCACACAATTCACATACAAAAACCCTTCCATGTTCACGTAGCTTTTGTCATCACATATCACGATCGCCGCTTCATCTTTTTCCCTCAAATTTCGAGTGGTTTAAGGATTATATTCAAGGGTTGATGTTGAGTTTCATCCCTACTCTTATTCACATCAAATTCGAGTTCTAATCTCCTAAAGAAAGCATCAAAAAAAAACCAAAGGAATTGAGCAAGAAGTTTTCTGTTTTCGGGGGTTGGTTTCTGTGTGTTTTTGGAGCAGTTTCTTCAAGGGATTTTGGCTGGTTTATAACTGGTTTTCTTAGTCTTCAATCAAGGTAACTAGCATCCTCTTCTTTAGATTAAAAATACTAAGTTTAAGGGCTAGATTGATAGGTAGAAAGTCATGGTAAATATGAGTTTTTAGAGCGTTTTCTTCTCTGTTTTGCTGTCAGAATTTCGTGGCTTCAAAGTGCTGTTTTTAGAGTTTTATGATCATGATTTCTTGCTTATTATTGATTGTTATTCATGCCTTGATATTGTGTTATAACCCCATGATATTTGTAGCATGTTTAGACTTGTTTTAGGGGTGTTTTTAGAGCCATTAGTCTACTTACATGCTGCTGGAAATTTGTTTGTGTGCTTTATAAAGGTTTGTAATCACTTGTTTAAACTGATTTCATTGCTTAGTTTTGGTTAGTATCATGTTAAGATGGTTCCTAAACTAATTCCACATGTTTTAGGCAAGTTTTAGGAGGGTTTTGAAGCCAATCTTTGGGCATATGTTGCTGCTGCCATGTTAAGTGAGTGTGTTGTGTTTGGTGAAGTATTTAGAGTTGAAATGCTTAAATTTTACACCTAAACTTGAGCCTAATGTGTTCTATTATGTCCCTAGATTGTGTGTGTTAATGGGCTAAGATTAATTTTGAGTTTAAGGGTGTTGTTGGGTGGTTTTAATGAGCATACACCTGCTGAAATTGCAATTAGGGGCTGCTGTAAAGACAGGGGTGTTTTAGCATGTTAAGGGCACGAATTTAAGCTCATTTTCCTTGTGTATATTGCCTAATATGTAGATTAACATGTCATAATTTTATTTTAGCACTTTAGCATGTTTTGGGTGTGTTTTTGATGTGATTAAGAAGTAGTATTATTGCTGCCAATGTTTGATTGTTATGTGATGTTATAGCATTATAGTTTTGGGTTATTGAAATGATATTATATGGGTTCTAACTTAATTGACATGATTATTTAAACTAATGCTTTTAGCTAAGATTATCCAAGGTTTGACCCCTTAAGTTTTAGAATTATGTACTCAAAGAATGATCTTAGAAACTTGATGTAAAATGTTGTTGAAATGTTACATTATCAAAATTGTGACCCTTTGAATAGAATAATTCCATCCTTAGCACTACTTATTCACGAATCATGAATGCGAATGATTATTTTGGATTTTGAAATAATTATTTACTTGTTCCAAAACTCAAATGATATCTTTTCTTGATGTTTTTATAAAGCCGAACTAATGCTTAAAAACTAAGATTTATTTTGATTTAGAGAATTTTAATTCTCATGCAGATTTTATATGAGTGTAAGGCCTAAAGGCTTCTCTGCCGAATTTTGAATTGAAATCATATATTTTTAAGTATCTTCATGGGTTTTGAATTGTGTGTGGGGCCATAATCGAGTTGTAAGGCCGAAGTGCTTCTCGGTGGTTAAGAACATGCTACTACCTAGGCTGCGAGTTTTAGGTAGAATTACCTGGGTTAATTGTTGTCGTCCGGGGGTAGTGTGAGGCCTAATGGCTTCTACCCATATCCGGGAGTATGGCCATTCTCAGACGCAGTCTCCTGCGAGTTGACTGTAGGTTCGCCTGACAAACCTTAGGAGGTGGACTGCGGGATTCCACTAGCGTTCATTCCATACCATTCTGTTAAGTTTTGAGTATTCGATTATATCTTAAGAAATTATTATGAAATTTATTAATGTTGGTTGTGACTTGAAATATTTAGAGAACGTCTGTAAGTTACTTCTTCATATTAATTTAACTCTAAAATTTATTATTTTTGATTTATTGGAGAGTTGTTAGTTACTCCCCACTGACTGTGGATTTATGTTGTTGCTACAGATGCTGAATGATATTTGGGCTTTGTTCGACGGGCAGGGTTATGAGTGTGCTTAGGACCTCCCCTTTCTTTAAGGACTTAATAATTTGGTTTTGTTTGAGATGAATAAGTGTTTCGATTTATGGTGTTGACTTCTACTTATGTTTCCCAACTGTTTTAAATGTTGAATGTTTTCATATAAGGGTTGTTCTACCCGTGGGTTGAGTGTAATCTTTTGAATTTCTTCTTTTGGATATTTTCTTTCATGAATTTTGGTTTAGTAACCTTCCGTACAGGCGTACTTTCCGCTATCGCCTATTACTTGTTAAGGACGGGTTGTTACAGTTGGTATCAGAGCAAATGGTCCAACCTCTCGCTGAATTTCTACAATTTCTTGTGAAAGATGTAGTTCAAATAGAATAAACTGAACCTTTGACCTATAGTGTGAGTTACTTGGGTAGGAAGTTAAGGGCGCGTCCGTTTATTTTTACTAAGTGTTTTATTGTTGTGTTGCAAATGAAACTAATCTTATCTCTTTTGAAGAATGTCTCCTAGAAGATTGGATTCTCTGAAAGAAGCATCACGCCACCGACGCCAACGCAAACGTCAAGCGCTCGAAAATGCTATCATAGCCTTGGCAAACAGAAGTGCTGCTCCTACTGGCGGGCAGTCAACATTCGATAGGTTCGATCGTCATCGACCACCTACTTATGAGGGGAAAGCTGACCCTATTGTCTTAGAAGGGTGGCTGCGGGAGATGGAGAAGCTCTTCACCGCCACGAACTGTCCTCCGGCTGAAAGGGTCGCCATTGGGACCTATTATCTGAAAGCTGAGGCTGATAACTGGTGGGGCACTGTCAAGGAGGGGTGCTTAGCAACTCCTGGATTCGGGTGGTCCGAGTTTGCGGTTAGGCTAAAAGAGAGGTTTTACCCTGATGAGCTCCGTTGGCAGAAGCAAGAGGAGTTTCTATCTCTGACCCAGGGTTCTCTATCTATTCAGGAGTACACCGATAAGTTTACTGAACTGTCTCGCTTTGCTACCTCTGTTATCCCCAACGAAGCTGAGAGGGTAAGAAGATACATTAAGAGGATGGATCCGAGGGTTCGTACTCATGTTCTAAGCTCGGGGGCTACCACGTTTCAGGGAGCCTACGAGCTGGCCCTTAGTATCCATGCGTCAATTAAGGATGAGGAAGCTGTGAAGGCTGCCTCGGCAAAGAAAGTACCTACTACTTTCTCTCAGAGTCCGGCTAAGAAACCAAGGGTGGAACCTACAAACAGCAAGGGTGGATTCCAGCAAGGGTCTGGGTCTCGTGCGAGTTATGATCCGAAAAAGTGTTGGAGATGTAACGCTGATGCCCATCCTGGGAAGAACTGTGATGGCACGAACATTACGTGCTACTATTGTAAGGAGGACGGACATAAATCTTTTCAATGTCCTAAAAGAAGCAACAATTCTTCTAAGCCTGCCTCATCTTCTGCTCCTGCTCGGAACCGAATTTATGTGATGACACAGGAAGAGGCCGATGTCCAGCCAGATGTGGTGACTGGTAATTTTCTAGTCCATGGTGTTTCTGCTTATTTACTTTTTGATTGTGGTGCTACAGTTTCCTTTGTAGCTAGTTCTTTTGTGAAGAAAGCTGGTTTGTTGAATAGTTCTCCTGTAAAGTCCTTAATTTCTCTTCCTTCTGGAGAGAACTATGTTTGTAATAGGGAGTATAGAGGTGTTTCTGTAGTTATTGCGGGAACTGAATTGCATGTGAACCTCAAGGAGTTTCCAATGCAAGAGTTTGATGTGATACTTGGAATGGATTGGTTGTCAAAATATCGTGCGGCCATTCATTGTCGTGACCAGAAGGTTACGCTAAGGGGGCCTAAGGGAAACCGAATCTCTTACTCTGGAGTCGTGCTGAAAAAGGGAGTAAAGATCGTGTCTGCCTTGAGAATGAGGAAGCTTCAACAGAAGGGGGATATGGTCTTTCTATGTAGGGTCAAGGACCTATCTCTTGAAGAACAGCTCGATAATATTCCAGTTGTCAAGGAGTATCCGGACGTTTTCCCCGAGGAGTTGCCAGGTATACCTCCAGAAAGGGATGTGGAGTTTGGTATCGATTTGGTCCCAGGCACTGCTCCTATATCAAAGGCGCCTTACAGAATGGCACCGTCGGAACTTCAGGAGTTGAAAACTCAGCTGCAAGAACTCATTGATAAGGGGTTTATTCGGCCAAGTGTGTCTCCATGGGGTGCTCCGGTCCTATTTGTCAAGAAGAAGGATGGGAGTATGCGAATGTGTATCGTTTACCGAGAGTTGAATAAGGTAACGGTCAAAAACAAGGATCCATTGCCTCGAATTGAAGATCTATTTGATCAATTGAAGGGTGCGGGTGTTTTCTCAAAGATCGACCTGAGGTCGGGGTATCATCAAATCCCTGTGAAGCCAAGCGATATCCCTAAGACCGCATTTCGCACCAGATATGGGCACTATGAGTTTGAGGTGATGCCTTTTGGTCTTACTAATGCTCCTGCTGTGTTCATGGACCAGATGAACCGTTCGTTCCATGAGTACCTTGATACTTGTGTTGTCGTTTTCATTGATGACATTCTTGTGTACTCAAAGGATGAAGCTGAACATGAGAAACATTTAAGGTTGGTTCTGGATGTGTTACGTAAGCAGAAATGGTACGCTAAGCTGTCTAAATGTGAATTCTGGCTTAAAGAAGTAGCTTTTCTGGGGCATGTCATAAGCAAAGAAGGTGTTATGGTTGTTTTTTTTTCTTTTTTTTCTCCCCCCCCCCCCCCGCCTCATTGCAGTTCCCCCCCTCCTCCCTTCTTCTTTTTTCGGACAGCTTACTTTCTGGCCAAGCGCATACTCCCTTCATTGGTGACACCTTCAACAACACCTTGTCACCCAACTCATATGAATAGGTCATTCTAGATCAGAATGGATTTCTGTCCTATCTGCGCAGCTTCACTTAGCTCGGATTACCTGACTGTGTTACAACAGTATCTGAATAGATCTGACCCTAAATCAGAGAGTCACTAAGTCGTCAAACAGTAGGCTAGACACTTCCTTCATATAGAGCTCATATGGGGCCATCTGAATAGAAGGCATGATAACTGTGTTATAAGAGAACTCCACAGGCTATGGACTCAACACCATGATTGTGTGAACTTCCAAGGCACAAGCACGACGCATTCTCCAAAGCTGAATCGTCGGCTCAGTTGACCACTGTAGCCGCATGAAAAGCAAGAGTACTCAACTTACAATTGGACCAAAAGCTCTGCAGAGCAACCCAGAACATAAGAACAAGAACCTGGATCACGATCGACAACAAAGCCTTTCGGAACCCCATGAATGAAGAAATAATTATTAGATAAGCCTCTGCTCGCTTTTCCATAGACCAAGATTCTTCATGGAATAAAGAGAGCCACCTTAGCTTAATCGGTCAATATTACCATGACGCATTCAATCACACCAGTGGCATTCGGGTAGCCACATCACAAATCACATAGAGATGAGTCAAACTTCCATGCTGGAAGTGGGTAGAGGTGTTGTAGAAACCCACAGGACTGATGCTCAATTTTCACTTTCTGACATACCAAGCACGACGGCCACAATCTCAGCCACTTCCTTCGTTCATCCCAGGCCACCAGAAAAAACTACTTTTAAGATACTTTATAAAGCTTACCACCTCCAGGATGCACAGAATAAGGAGTATTATTGAGCTCTCATCTAAGACTTTTTCTTCAATTCGCGAGTTGTTGTCTGGACAACACAAAGACCCATGAACTTTAAACTCATCTATATGCCACAAATCTCAAAGTTTCTGCACGACACTGGGCATTAGCTTCACGTATCTTTTCTATAACTTTGGATCCCCTTTCTGCTTCTCCTTCCATATCCTTGTACAGCTCTGGTTCAGCACTCATCGAGTGCAAAACAAGAAACCCACAAACCCGAGGGATAACCTCAATGTTAAGTTTATGAAACTCCATACACAACTCCAGCAGTGCGGCAAACACACCAAGCAGATTTAGAGAGTGGTTTTACCCTTCGACTCAAAGCTTGCAACCCTGTTAGCATTTCTACCATCACGATATCTAAAGTAAGGTCATATCCTGGATCAATTCCAACCATCTCTTGTCATATGTTTAGCTAACAGCTGGGAAAGATTGTACTCTTGAGACTTTGTGATCTGTGACACCTTGCAAGGAACACACATACGTAGTGTTACTCCAAATCCTAAGAGCAAACACCCACAGCAGCAAGCTAGAGATCAGGTGTGTCGGGTAGTGTCTTCATGACTTATCAACTGTCTTGAGGAAACGCAATTACTTACCTGTTGCATCAAACACACAACCCAATAGCATTTTTGAGGCGTCAACTATACACCACAAATTCCACCAACCATCGTCGAGCCACAAAGTAAGACAGGAGCTGAAGTAAGGACTCTCCTTCAAAAGGATGGGCAAGTTCCCTTTTTTTCTCACACTCATTGTCCACAAATACTTACTCTCTTCTGCATTCAACTAGTTAGCGGTTGGGCCATCTAGGAGAAAATCTTCACAAAGCGTCGGTTAGTAAGCACGACAAGACCGAGAGGGAAATACGACGGTCTGAAACATTCTTAGGGCTTTCCCATTCACAGCCACAGCCTTGATCTTAGCCAGGATGT
>PYUH01001036.1:0-22362 GCA_016808085.1 Suaeda aralocaspica
TGTTTTAGGATATTCACATATTGTGTGACATGTTTAGCTATAAATAGGATGTAAAGTACCTCAATAAAATCTGATTACATTGATTGAAAAACAAGTTGTTTTCCGTTTCATTGTTTTACGTCAAAACAAAATTTGTGAGGATTTCTTGTGAGGAATTCGACGAGTGAGTGGTGCTATTGAGCTTTATCTCACGTGAGGATAGTTTTTAGGATTTGAGGNTAGTTTTTAGGATTTGAGGGTGCTTTGCTTTAATCAAATTCTAACAATTATTCGCCTTAGGACTTCGAATTTGTGGTGCGTCGCTTTATCAAATTTGTGTTCTAAGTTTATCTTGTGTGAGTGGCGTTTGTTTATAACAAAATTCACATCAAGATTCTTTGTGAAGTGGTACAAATCGGAACAGTTTTGAGTAGCTTGTGTAGAAAGTCAACTACGATCAGTTGGCTTTGAATATATGCGTGATATTTTGGTCGAGTGTTAACAACATAATGGGTAACAACTCCACAAAAATTCAGCCTTATACGAGTTGTTTACTTGGGGTTTTGGTCTTCGTACTTTCATCCTAAATTCTAGACAGCTTCAAATGATGGATTGGCATTACAAAGTAGTGTCTGCTCACGACTTGCTCTCATATTTTCTCCTTGGGAATAAACCAGATTGTTCTAAGTGTCAAGGATTTGGCCATGTAAGAAGTCAATGTATTAATGATGTAGAAATTTCATTGGAGTTATATTTAGAACTATTATTGGAAGAGTTGCTCGAAGAGGAGCCGAAACCTTTTATCATCGACAAACCTAAAGTTCTACATCATATTCATGAGTTTGACTTAATAATTTGAATTTTCGTATGAACAAAAACTCACAAGGGATAATTCTAAATTTTCGGACCTATAAAGACCACATCACCAAGATTCTCAAATTTAGGTTGATTAATTAGTCCTTTGATTAAAGCCTGAGCACCCTCAAAGCTACTAAATAATCTGCATAAGAGTATAAAGAATTTAATCACCAACTCTTAATTTATTTCGGATTTGTTTTCAAGTAAACAAACAAACTTATTTTTTTATTCAACTCCAACTTAATTAATTATATCCTAATGTTGAGATTATTTATAGGTATAATCAACAACAAAATCCTAACAAAAATAGACTAAATAACCACCTAAGACTAGGAAATTCGGCCCCTACAACACACACACAACAAGATAATTATGCCACCTCATCATGCAACTTGCACTTGATCTTATCTTGTCTAACAAACTCTAACTAACTAACAAATCAAGAAAATATCCTAACAACTTATCTAAATAACTAATTAACAAGATAATCATCAGATTTTAAGCTAAAAATTACAAGAATTCGCCAAGAAAATTCGCCAAAAACACGCCTCAAGAAATGCTTCATTATTTGCGCAATTTTCAAGATTTCTTCAAGAACTTCCAGAAATGCTTCAAGATCGAATCTTCTAATCAAGAAACCTTCAAGAATCTGTCCTCCATGTATTTTAGCATAATTATGATGATCAAGACTCACCAAGAATTAAAAGACTCAAAGCCAAAAATGAGAAAAACCCTGTGGGAAAAAAACTCATAGGCAAAAGCCATCTTGTTCCCCAAATCCACCATTCTTGCCTTGATTTGTGTGCCATATTATAGACATGTGACCATGCACACACTAATCCCTACCCTTGATGCACCCATATAGCTTATATCACTGTATGCAATTATTTCACCTATGGTTGCATCCTTCCGATTGCCAGTCTTGATATCACCACCTTCGAAGTTGTTATCAAATTTTCCATAACTTATTTCATCAATATCACCACTATCACTAATACATGAATTTGTATCATCCTCCGCTTCTTCAAAAGAGTTTGACCTCAAACTTTGAACTTGTTCATCAGGTATATATGGAGATAAATCACCAATGTTAAACGTAGCATGAACCCCTTATTCACCTGGTAGTTCAAGTTGATAAGCATTATCAGCAACTCTCTTCAAAATTTTGAATGGCCCATCACATCTAGGCATCAATTTATTTTTCCTGTGGTTAGGAAACCTTTCCTTTCTGAGATGTTGCCAAACCAAATCACCTTCCTGAAATGTGCGTGGGTTTCTGTGTTTATTGGCTCGCAATTTATACTGATCATTTATCTTTTCAATTCTTGCTCTGATCAATGCATGTAATTTCTGCATATATTCAATCTGATCCAAAGCAGTTTTATGAACCAACTCACCTTTAGGAACACCAATGAAATCAATTGGCAATTTAGGGTTAATGCCATAAACCACTTCAAAAGGTGAATGTTTGGTTACATAAGTAGGTGATCTGTTGTAGGCAAATTCAGCATGCGCCAGTTTCAAATCCCAATCCTTCTGAGTTTTTCTTACCAATCTACGCAATAATACTCCTAAGGTCCTGTTCGTCACTTCAGTCTGCCCATCAGTTATTGGATGATAGGAAGTACTAAAAAGTAACTTGGTACCGACCAGCTTTGATACGCATATAAATGAGCAAAACTTCGAGGGTTTGGGTTTGATTGAAGGTGGAAAACAAGAAGCAACCTTGGGGGAGTTAGTGGCTTATGGAGACACAAGGCTTCTTGGGTTGGCTAGGGTGGATTTCTACGTGTGCATGGTGACATGCACAAGCTTATTCACGTAAATGTAAAGCAAGTATAGTTAGTAGTTTAGAAGTGTTGAGCTATATGGGTTTTCTTCCCACGTCATTTGATAGGGTTTTACCATATGGTGTTTTGTTATTTTCTTGATTAGTTTATGAGTCAAGGTTGATGGAATCAAGCATGAGAAACACAAAAATGGAGGTTTCTTGAAATAAAGATTGAATCTTGAAGAGTTTCTTGAAGTTCTTGAAATCGCAAGTCCAACAAAAATCAACGAGAAATCAAGCAATGCATATGGCGGGATTTTTGGAAGATTTTTGAAGTTGTGGGCAACGTTGTCAACGCGGGATTTTGTGTTGTTTGACTTGGTCAACCTAGGGTTGTTATTCGGATATATGGTGGCTAGATTTGATTTGCAAAATATCTAAGATTTAGACTAGAAATCAGATTACAAAATATATGGTGCAAGATATGTATCCGGTTTTGTTAAGATTTTCTTGTTATCCTAATCTTAGTTTGTTATACCATATATCTAAGGTAGTTAGGATATGTTTAGATTTCTGAAATATTATGTGATATGTTTAGCCTATAAATAGGATGTAAAATACATCAATAAAATTCAGATTTGAGTAATTAAACACAAAGTGTTTCCGGTTTTTATTGTTTCACGAAGAAAACAAAATTTTGAGAGTTTCTTGTGAGAAATTCGATTGAGTGAGTGGTGCTTTTGCTTTATCTCACGTGAGGATAGTTCTTAGGATTTGAGGGTGCTTTGCTTTAATCAAATTCTACTAATTATTCGCCTTAGAAGTTCAGATTTGTGGTGCGTAGCTTTATCAAATTTGAAGTCTAAGTTTCTTTGTGTGAGTGGCGTTTGTCTATAACAAAATTCACATCAACTTTTGGTGCTCTCGTTGAGAGATTCATTCAATCTCAAGTGTTCAATATCAATTATCATGGCTCAAGAAGGTGGAGACGAAAATCCACAAGGATTCACGAAGGGTTTGAGCTTGGCTCAAGCAAAAGAGCTACGTATGCAAGGGGAGATTGACGAGTTAAAGGCTCGTTTAGATGAAGTCCTAACCATCATGGCTTCTACCAAAAAAACTCCTACTAAATCTAAACAAGAGGAGGGCTCATCATCAAGTGAAAGTGAGCAAGAAAGTGTGAGGAGTGTACGTAAACCAAAAAAGGGATACTCATCAAGTTCTAGTGACGATGAGGAACCAAGATCAAGGCACAAACATAAGGGAAAGATGAGGGATGATGATCGAAATCTTAAACTCGAAATTCCTGAGTTTAATGGAGGTATGGATCCTGAAAAATTTCTAGATTGGATTCGTAGGGTTGAGAGGATTTTTCGTTACAAAGAATATGATGATCATAAGTCCTATAAATTGGCGGAATTAAAACTCACTTCCTATGCAAGTTTATGGCTTGAGGGTTTACAAAGAAAGAGAAGGAAAGAAGGTAGATCAAAAATATCTTCATGGTCTAAATTAAAAAGGGAGATGAGGAAACGTTTTGTTCCTCAAGATTTCGAGCAAAACAATTTCATCAAGATGCATACATTAAAACAAGATAGAAAAACGGTTGATGAATACATTGTGGAGTTTGAAAAATTGATCATGATTTGTGATTTAGAAGAGAAGGAGGACCACAAAGTGGCTCGTTTTGTGGCTGGTCTAGATGAAAATATAAGGGAGAAGGTCGAATTACAACCTTATTGGACCTTTGATGAAGTTTGTAGAGTGGCAGCAAGGGTTGAGAAACAAGTTGCACGCAAAACAAAGACATACTTCAAAACCTATGATTCTAAAGAAAAGCGTGATACTTTTCCTCAAAAACCAAACTTTGATAAGGTTACTAAACCACCCTTCATCAAGGATAAGAGTTCAACTTCAAAGCCCCAAAGTAGTGATTCACGCATTGTTTGTTTCAAGTGTAAAGGGCAAGGTCACATTCAAAGAGATTGTCCTCATGCTAGGGTCACAACAACTCGAAATTGGGTAGATGGGGAAAGCCTTGAAGAAGAGGAGGAGATGTATGGGGATGAGGGAGAGGAAGAGTATGCCAATTATGAAAATATGGAGGAAGAAACGGAGGAAGTCCAACCAGAAACACAAGGCCAATCCTTGGTGTTACGTAGGGTATTACAATCTCAAAGTGCACAACCTTTGGAGAGTCAAAGGGATAAAATTTTTCTCACAAGGTGTAATGTTCAAGGCAAGCTTTGTGATGTAATCATAGATACTGGAAGTTGCACAAATGTAGTATCTACGTTGTTGGTGGAAAAGCTCGCAATTCCTACAAAGATACATCCTCAACCATACAAGCTACATTGGCTTAGCAACACAAGCGATGTTAAGGTAAACAAACAAGCCTTGATTGCGTTTAAAATTGGTAAATTTGAGGATCAAGTACTTTGTGATGTTTGTCCTATGGATGCTTGTCATATACTATTGGGTAGACCTTGGCAATATGACCGTTTTGTGAAGTTTAATGGGAGAACAAATGTCTATATTGTGCGCAAGAACCCTAATGAGAAATCATATGCATTAAAACCCTTGATGATTTCTAAACCTAAAACAAGCATGGGTAATTCTAAAGGTGTTTTGTTGGTGGGTGGAAAGGAGTTAGAAAGGGAGTTGAAAACAAGTTCTATGTCTTATATGTTGTTAGCCAAAGAGGTACAAGATGAAGCCCCAGAGATTCCTAGGGTTTTGCATCCTATGTTGAATGAGTTTTCAGATGTGTTTCCTAATGAGTTGCCACCAGGGTTACCACCCATACGTGGAATTGAACATCAAATTGATCTTATTCCTGGGTCTCAAATTCCTAACAAGCCTGCATATAGATGTAATCCAGAGGAGACAAAGGAGATACAAAGGCAAATTGAGGAATTAATGGAGAGGGGGTACGTGAGAGAGAGCATGAGTCCATGTGCTGTGCCTACATTAATAGTACCTAAGAAGGATGGGACTTGGAGAATGTGTATTGATTCAAGGGCAGTTAACAATATAACCGTCAAGTATAGGTTTCCTATACCTAGATTGGATGATTTGCTAGATGAATTACATGGTTCTCAATTATTTTCAAAAATTGATTTAAGGAGTGGATATCATCAGATTCGAATGAAGGAAGGTGATGAATGGAAAACAGGTTTTAAAACAAAGCTAGGGCTTTATGAATGGTTAGTCATGCCTTTTGGGTTAACTAATGCACCTAGTACGTTTATGAGGTTGATGAATGAGGTCTTAAAGCCATACATTGGTAAGTTTGTAGTGGTATATTTAGATGATATTTTGGTGTATAGCAAGAGTGTTAATGATCATCTAAGCCATCTAAGGAGTGTGTTTGGGACATTACGAGAACAAAAGCTCTATGCTAAGCTCGAAAAGTGTTATTTCATGGTACCAAGTGTGACGTTTTTGGGGTATATTGTGTCCAAAGATGGGGTTTCTGTTGATCCATCTAAAGTGGAAGCTATAAAATCATGGCCAACACCAAAAAACGTGACTGAAGTACGTGCTTTTCATGGGTTAGCCTCGTTCTATAGGAGGTTTGTGAAGAATTTTTCATCTGTTGTTGCTCCTATAACCGAATGCATTAAGAAGGATAAGCCTAAGTTTGAGTGGACTAAGGGGGCACAAGAAGCTTTTGAATTGATTAAGAAGTTGCTTTGTAACACACCCATACTAGCCTTACCAGATTTCTCTAAACCATTTGAAGTAGAGACGGATGCAAGTGGGGTTGGAATTGGTGCTGTTCTAGTCCAAGGGAAGAGGCCAATTGCTTACTTTAGTGAGAAATTGAATGGTGCTAAACTGAACTATTCTACATATGACAAGGAGTTCTATGCCATTATTAGAGCTTTGGATCATTGGAGTCACTATTTAAGGCCTAATCACTTCATATTACATTCTGATCATGAAGCTTTGAAGCACATTAATGGTCAACAAAAATTGAATCCAAGACATGCTAAATGGGTTGAATTTTTGCAATCTTTTCACTTCTCTTCAAAGTACAAAACGGGGAAGTCTAATGTTGTTGCTGATGCTTTGTCAAGAAGGTATACTTTGCTTGGTGTTTTGAACTTTAAGTTGCTTGGATTAGAGTTGATAACACAATTTTACGAGCAAGATGGTGATTTTGGACCAATAATGGCGCAACTTTCAAAGGGTTCTATGAGTTCCTATGTGCTACATGATGGGTTTTTGTTTAAAGGTAATCTATTGTGCATACCTAAGTGTTCTATACGTGAGTTGCTAGTAAGGGAGGCTCATGGAGGAGGTATTGCTGGACATTTTGGCATTACAAAGACACTAACCATGTTGCAAGAACATTTTTATTGGCCAAAGATGATTGTTGATGTTGAGGCCATAATTGCTCAATGTGCTACTTGTCAAAAGGCAAAGGCAGCCTTTCATCAAGGTTTTTATACTCCATTGCCAGTGCCAGAGGGACCTTGGGAGGATGTTTCTATGGATTTCATTGTAGGGTTACCAAGGACAGCAAGGGGAAAAGATGCTATTATGGTAGTGGTTGATAGATTTTCAAAGATGGCTCATTTTACACCATGTCACAAGACAGATGATGCTATGAATGTGGCTGATTTATACTTTAAAGACATCATAAGGTTACATGGGGTTCCAAAGACTATTGTAAGTGATAGAGACACAAAATTCATGAGCTACTTTTGGAAGTCACTTTGGAGGTTAATAGGCACGAAACTTTTGTTTAGCACATCTTATCATCCTCAAACAGATGGGCAAACAGAAGTCACTAATCGAACACTAGGGGTTTTGTTGCGTGGTTTGGTTAGTAAGACACAAAAAGATTGGGATTTGAAGCTTGCTCATGCTGAATTTGCTTATAATAGGTCACCTACTTATGCTACTAAGCACTCACCTTTCGAGATTGTCTATGGAGTTAATCCTAAGTTACCAATTGATTTTGTAAGTATTCCTAAAGGGGAGTTGGTACACAAAGATGCCAAGACTAAGGTTGAGTATATGCAAAAACTTCATGCAGAAGTAAGGGCTCGAATTGAGAAGGTTAATGATATTTACAAGGCACGAGCAAACAAACATAAATCACAACATGTCTACAAAGAAGGGGATTTGGTTTGGTTACACTTGAGGAAGGAAAGATTTCCAAATCAAAGGAAGAATAAACTTATGCCTCGTTGTGATGGACCGTTCAAGATCATAAGTAAAGTGGGGGATAATGCTTATAAATTGGAATTACCAGGAGAATATGGAGTCCATGCTACTTTCAACATTGGTGATTTAGCTCCTTATGTTCCTGATGACCAACTTCGAGGTTTGAGGACAAACTCTTTTGAAGAAGAGGAGGATGATACGCATATCAATGAGCAAAACTTCGAGGGTTTGGGTTTGATTGAAGGTGGAAAACAAGAAGCAACCTTGGGGGAGTTAGTGGCTTATGGAGACACAAGGCTTCTTGGGTTGGCTAGGGTGGATTTCTACGTGTGCATGGTGACATGCACAAGCTTATTCACGTAAATGTAAAGCAAGTATAGTTAGTAGTTTAGAAGTGTTGAGCTATATGGGTTTTCTTCCCACGTCATTTGATAGGGTTTTACCATATGGTGTTTTGTTATTTTCTTGATTAGTTTATGAGTCAAGGTTGATGGAATCAAGCATGAGAAACACAAAAATGGAGGTTTCTTGAAATAAAGATTGAATCTTGAAGAGTTTCTTGAAGTTCTTGAAATCGCAAGTCCAACAAAAATCAACGAGAAACAAAGCAATGCATATGGCGGGATTTTTGGAAGATTTTTGAAGTTGTGGGCAACGTTGTCAACGCGGGATTTTGTGTTGTTTGACTTGGTCAACCTAGGGTTGTTATTCGGAAATATGGTGGCTAGATTTGATTTGCAAAATATCTAAGATTTAGACTAGAAATCAGATTACAAAATATATGGTGCAAAGATATGTATCCGGTTTTGTTAAGATTTTCTTGTTATCCTAATCTTAGTTTGTTATACCATATATCTAAGGTAGTTAGGATATGTTTAGATTTCTGAAATATTATGTGATATGTTTAGCCTATAAATAGGATGTAAAATACATCAATAAAATTCAGATTTGAGTAATTAAACACAAAGTGTTTCCGGTTTTTATTGTTTCACGAAGAAAACAAAATTTTGAGAGTTTCTTGTGAGAAATTCGATTGAGTGAGTGGTGCTTTTGCTTTATCTCACGTGAGGATAGTTCTTAGGATTTGAGGGTGCTTTGCTTTAATCAAATTCTACTAATTATTCGCCTTAGAAGTTCAGATTTGTGGTGCGTAGCTTTATCAAATTTGAAGTCTAAGTTTCTTTGTGTGAGTGGCGTTTGTCTATAACAAAATTCACATCAACTTTTGGTGCTCTCGTTGAGAGATTCATTCAATCTCAAGTGTTCAATATCAATTATCATGGCTCAAGAAGGTGGAGACGAAAATCCACAAGGATTCACGAAGGGTTTGAGCTTGGCTCAAGCAAAAGAGCTACGTATGCAAGGGGAGATTGACGAGTTAAAGGCTCGTTTAGATGAAGTCCTAACCATCATGGCTTCTACCAAAAAAACTCCTACTAAATCTAAACAAGAGGAGGGCTCATCATCAAGTGAAAGTGAGCAAGAAAGTGTGAGGAGTGTACGTAAACCAAAAAAGGGATACTCATCAAGTTCTAGTGACGATGAGGAACCAAGATCAAGGCACAAACATAAGGGAAAGATGAGGGATGATGATCGAAATCTTAAACTCGAAATTCCTGAGTTTAATGGAGGTATGGATCCTGAAAAATTTCTAGATTGGATTCGTAGGGTTGAGAGGATTTTTCGTTACAAAGAATATGATGATCATAAGTCCTATAAATTGGCGGAATTAAAACTCACTTCCTATGCAAGTTTATGGCTTGAGGGTTTACAAAGAAAGAGAAGGAAAGAAGGTAGATCAAAAATATCTTCATGGTCTAAATTAAAAAGGGAGATGAGGAAACGTTTTGTTCCTCAAGATTTCGAGCAAAACAATTTCATCAAGATGCATACATTAAAACAAGATAGAAAAACGGTTGATGAATACATTGTGGAGTTTGAAAAATTGATCATGATTTGTGATTTAGAAGAGAAGGAGGACCACAAAGTGGCTCGTTTTGTGGCTGGTCTAGATGAAAATATAAGGGAGAAGGTCGAATTACAACCTTATTGGACCTTTGATGAAGTTTGTAGAGTGGCAGCAAGGGTTGAGAAACAAGTTGCACGCAAAACAAAGACATACTTCAAAACCTATGATTCTAAAGAAAAGCGTGATACTTTTCCTCAAAAACCAAACTTTGATAAGGTTACTAAACCACCCTTCATCAAGGATAAGAGTTCAACTTCAAAGCCCCAAAGTAGTGATTCACGCATTGTTTGTTTCAAGTGTAAAGGGCAAGGTCACATTCAAAGAGATTGTCCTCATGCTAGGGTCACAACAACTCGAAATTGGGTAGATGGGGAAAGCCTTGAAGAAGAGGAGGAGATGTATGGGGATGAGGGAGAGGAAGAGTATGCCAATTATGAAAATATGGAGGAAGAAACGGAGGAAGTCCAACCAGAAACACAAGGCCAATCCTTGGTGTTACGTAGGGTATTACAATCTCAAAGTGCACAACCTTTGGAGAGTCAAAGGGATAAAATTTTTCTCACAAGGTGTAATGTTCAAGGCAAGCTTTGTGATGTAATCATAGATACTGGAAGTTGCACAAATGTAGTATCTACGTTGTTGGTGGAAAAGCTCGCAATTCCTACAAAGATACATCCTCAACCATACAAGCTACATTGGCTTAGCAACACAAGTGATGTTAAGGTAAACAAACAAGCCTTGATTGCGTTTAAAATTGGTAAATTTGAGGATCAAGTACTTTGTGATGTTTGTCCTATGGATGCTTGTCATATATTATTGGGTAGACCTTGGCAATATGACCGTTTTGTGAAGTTTAATGGAAGAACAAATGTCTATATTGTGCGCAAGAACCCTAATGAAAAATCATATGCATTAAAACCCTTGATGATTTCTAAACCTAAAACAAGCATGGGTAATTCTAAAGGTGTTTTGTTGGTGGGTGGAAAGGAGTTAGAAAGGGAGTTGAAAACAAGTTCTATGTCTTATATGTTGTTAGCCAAAGAGGTACAAGATGAAGCCCCAGAGATTCCTAGGGTTTTGCATCCTATGTTGAATGAGTTTTCAGATGTGTTTCCTAATGAGTTGCCACCAGGATTACCACCCATACGTGGAATTGAACATCAAATTGATCTTATTCCTGGGTCTCAAATTCCTAACAAGCCTGCATATAGATGTAATCCAGAGGAGACAAAGGAGATACAAAGGCAAATTGAGGAATTAATGGAGAGGGGGTACGTGAGAGAGAGCATGAGTCCATGTGCTGTGCCTACATTAATAGTACCTAAGAAGGATGGGACTTGGAGAATGTGTATTGATTCAAGGGCAGTTAACAATATAACCGTCAAGTATAGGTTTCCTATACCTAGATTGGATGATTTGCTAGATGAATTACATGGTTCTCAATTATTTTCAAAAATTGATTTAAGGAGTGGATATCATCAGATTCGAATGAAGGAAGGTGATGAATGGAAAACAGGTTTTAAAACAAAGCTAGGGCTTTATGAATGGTTAGTCATGCCTTTTGGGTTAACTAATGCACCTAGTACGTTTATGAGGTTGATGAATGAGGTCTTAAAGCCATACATTGGTAAGTTTGTAGTGGTATATTTAGATGATATTTTGGTGTATAGCAAGAGTGTTAATGATCATCTAAGCCATCTAAGGAGTGTGTTTGGGACATTACGAGAACAAAAGCTCTATGCTAAGCTCGAAAAGTGTTATTTCATGGTACCAAGTGTGACGTTTTTGGGGTATATTGTGTCCAAAGATGGGGTTTCTGTTGATCCATCTAAAGTGGAAGCTATAAAATCATGGCCAACACCAAAGAACGTGACTGAAGTACGTGCTTTTCATGGGTTAGCCTCGTTCTATAGGAGGTTTGTGAAGAATTTTTCATCTGTTGTTGCTCCTATAACCGAATGCATTAAGAAGGATAAGCCTAAGTTTGAGTGGACTAAGGGGGCACAAGAAGCTTTTGAATTGATTAAAAAGTTGCTTTGTAACACACCTATACTAGCCTTACCAGATTTCTCTAAACCATTTGAAGTAGAGACGGATGCAAGTGGGGTTGGAATTGGTGCTGTTCTAGTCCAAGGGAAGAGGCCAATTGCTTACTTTAGTGAGAAGTTGAATGGTGCTAAACTGAACTATTCTACATATGACAAGGAGTTCTATGCCATTATTAGAGCTTTGGATCATTGGAGTCACTATTTAAGGCCTAATCACTTCATATTACATTCTGATCATGAAGCTTTGAAGCACATTAATGGTCAACAAAAATTGAATCCAAGACATGCTAAATGGGTTGAATTTTTGCAATCTTTTCACTTCTCTTCAAAGTACAAAACGGGGAAGTCTAATGTTGTTGCTGATGCTTTGTCAAGAAGGTATACTTTGCTTGGTGTTTTGAACTTTAAGTTGCTTGGATTAGAGTTGATAACACAATTTTACGAGCAAGATGGTGATTTTGGACCAATAATGGCGCAACTTTCAAAGGGTTCTATGAGTTCCTATGTGCTACATGATGGGTTTTTGTTTAAAGGTAATCTATTGTGCATACCTAAGTGTTCTATACGTGAGTTGTTAGTAAGGGAGGCTCATGGAGGAGGTATTGCTGGACATTTTGGCATTACAAAGACACTAACCATGTTGCAAGAACATTTTTATTGGCCAAAGATGATTGTTGATGTTGAGGCCATAATTGCTCAATGTGCTACTTGTCAAAAGGCAAAAGCAGCCTTTCATCAAGGTTTTTATACTCCATTGCCAGTGCCAGAGGGACCTTGGGAGGATGTTTCTATGGATTTCATTGTAGGGTTACCAAGGACAGCAAGGGGAAAAGATGCTATTATGGTAGTGGTTGATAGATTTTCAAAGATGGCTCATTTTACACCATGTCACAAGACAGATGATGCTATGAATGTGGCTGATTTATACTTTAAAGACATCATAAGGTTACATGGGGTTCCAAAGACTATTGTAAGTGATAGAGACACAAAATTCATGAGCTACTTTTGGAAGTCACTTTGGAGGTTAATAGGCACGAAACTTTTGTTTAGCACATCTTATCATCCTCAAACAGATGGGCAAACAGAAGTCACTAATCGAACACTAGGGGTTTTGTTGCGTGGTTTGGTTAGTAAGACACAAAAAGATTGGGATTTGAAGCTTGCTCATGCTGAATTTGCTTATAATAGGTCACCTACTTATGCTACTAAGCACTCACCTTTCGAGATTGTCTATGGAGTTAATCCTAAGTTACCAATTGATTTTGTAAGTATTCCTAAAGGGGAGTTGGTACACAAAGATGCCAAGACTAAGGTTGAGTATATGCAAAAACTTCATGCAGAAGTAAGGGCTCGAATTGAGAAGGTTAATGATATTTACAAGGCACGAGCAAACAAACATAAATCACAACATGTCTACAAAGAAGGGGATTTGGTTTGGTTACACTTGAGGAAGGAAAGATTTCCAAATCAAAGGAAGAATAAACTTATGCCTCGTTGTGATGGACCGTTCAAGATCATAAGTAAAGTGGGGGATAATGCTTATAAATTGGAATTACCAGGAGAATATGGAGTCCATGCTACTTTCAACATTGGTGATTTAGCTCCTTATGTTCCTGATGACCAACTTCGAGGTTTGAGGACAAACTCTTTTGAAGAAGAGGAGGATGATACGCATATCAATGAGCAAAACTTCGAGGGTTTGGGTTTGATTGAAGGTGGAAAACAAGAAGCAACCTTGGGGGAGTTAGTGGCTTATGGAGACACAAGGCTTCTTGGGTTGGCTAGGGTGGATTTCTACGTGTGCATGGTGACATGCACAAGCTTATTCACGTAAATGTAAAGCAAGTATAGTTAGTAGTTTAGAAGTGTTGAGCTATATGGGTTTTCTTCCCACGTCATTTGATAGGGTTTTACCATATGGTGTTTTGTTATTTTCTTGATTAGTTTATGAGTCAAGGTTGATGGAATCAAGCATGAGAAACACAAAAATGGAGGTTTCTTGAAATAAAGATTGAATCTTGAAGAGGTTCTTGAAGTTCTTGAAATCGCAAGTCCAACAAAAATCAACGAGAAATCAAGCAATGCATATGGCGGGATTTTTGGAAGATTTTTGAAGTCATGGGCAACGTTGTCAACGTGGTTTTTCAAGTTGTTTGACTTGGTCAACTTAGTTTGTTATTTCGGAAATATAGTGGCTAGATTTGATTTGCAAAATATCTAAGATTTAGACTAGAAATCAGATTACAAAATATATGGTGCAAAGATATGTATCCGGTTTTGTTAGGATTTTCTTGTTATCCTAATCTTAGTTTGTTATGCCATATATCTAAGGTAGTTAGGATATGTTTAGATTTCTGAAATATTGTGTGATATGTTTAGCCTATAAATAGGATGTAAAATACATCAATAAAATTCAGATTTGAGAGATAAAACACAAAGTGTTTCCGGTTTTCTGTTGTTTCACGAAGTAAACAATTTTTGAGAGTTTCTTGTGAGAAATTCGAATTGAGTGAGTGGTGCTTTGCTTTATCTCACGTGAGGATAGTTCTTAGGATTTGAGGGTGCTTTGCTTTAATCAAATTCTACTAATTATTCGCCTTAGAAGTTCAGATTTGTGGTGCGTAGCTTTATCAAATTTGAAGTCTAAGTTTCTTTGTGTGAGTGGCGTTTGTCTATAACAAAATTCACATCAAGCTTCCATAGTGATTTCCAAAAATAGCTCATAAATTTGGAATCCCTGTCACGTACAATTGTTTTAGGAATCCCATGCAATCGAATGATATCCCTTAAGTATAGCTCTGCAACATTAACAGCATCATCAGTCTTATGACAAGGAGTAAAGTGTGCCATCTTCGAAAATCTGTCCACCACTACCATGATTGAATCATTATTTCGCGCAGTCCTAGGTAGCCCAACAATGAAATCCATTGAGACATCTTCCCAGGGACCATCAGGAATCGGTAATGGTGTGTATAACCCTTGATGAAAAGTTGCTTTAGCCTTTTGACATATAGCACATTGAGAAATTACAGATTCCACATCTCTAATCATCTTGGGCCAGTAAAAATGTTCTTGCAGCATGCTCAGTGTTTTAGCAATACCAAAATGCCCTACAAGACCTCCTCCATGCGCCTCTCTGACCAATAATTCTCTGATTGAACAATTAGGCACACATAACTGATTCCCTTTAAATAGGAACCCATCATGTAATACATAGGATCCCACTACTCCACTTCCCAGTTGCTGCATTATAGGACCCAATTCAACATCAGATTCATAATATGTCTTGATATGTTCTAAACCCAATAGCTTGCAGTTCAGGACATTAATCAACACATATCTTCTAGAAAGTGCATCTGCCACCACATTAGACTTGCCATCCTTATATTTAGATGAAAAATTTATAGATTGAAGGAACTCAACCCATTTGGCATGTCTAGGATTCAGTTTCTGCTGACCATTGATATGTTTCAGTGCTTCATGATCAGAATGCAGGATGAAATGGTTGGGTCTCAAATAATGACTCTAATGATCTAGAACCCTAACAATTGGATAAAATTCCTTATCGTAAATTGAATAATTCAACCTGGCTCCATTCAATTTTTCACTGAAATAAGCAATTGGCCTTTTACCCTGCACCAAAACTGCACCAATTCCCACATAGCTTGCATCTGTTTCTACTTCAAAAGGTTTTGAAAAATCAGGCAATGCCAGAATAGGTGTGTGGCATAACATATTCTTGATCTTTTCGAATGCAATCTGCGCCTCTTTTGTCCACTCAAATCTCTTATCCTTTTTAATGCATTCAGTCATAGGAGCAACAATGGATGAGAAATTTTTGACAAACCTCCTATAGAAGGAAGCCAACCCATGGAAAGATCGAACTTTAGTTACGTTTGTGGGTGTTGGCCATGACTTAACTGCGTCAACTTTGGATTTATCAACTGAAACCCCATCTTTTGACACCACATAACCCAAAAACGTTACACTTTGCACTATAAAATAACACTTCTCCAATTTGCCGTACAGTTTTTGTTGTCTTAAAGTCTAAAAAACTTGTCTTAGATGCTATAAACCAATATATCATCTAAGCGTACAACAAAAAACTTACCCAGATATGGCTTCAAAACTTTGTTCATAAGTCTCATAAACGTGCTAGGGGCGTGATGTGAATTTGAATGAGGATTCAAGCAAGGTGGATGAATCTGTGAACTTAATGCTTAATCCTATGGGTTTGAATGTGAATAGAAGGCAAACATGGGTTACAAGACTCTCATGGGACATTTCTATAGAGGAATAATAGGCTTTGGGTGCAAGGAAAGAAAGGTAGGGCTAAGTGTGTTTGTTGAGCCTAAGGTTTTTCCCCACTCCACTTGGTAGGGTTTTTCCATATGGTGTTTTGTGATTATCTTGGTAAGTCTATGAGTCATGATTGATGGAATCCAGCATGAAGAATAGTTTCTTGATTAAAAGTTCAAATCTTGAAGCATTTCTTGAAGTTTCTTGGAAATCTTGAAAAGTGGCGCAAAATTGACGAAGCAAAAATTGGCGGAAATTTTGGCGATTTTCAAAGTTCTTGGGCACCAAGTTGATTCGTGATTTTTGGGCTTAATTCTGATAATTATCTTGTTTATTAATTATTTAGTCAAGTTGTTAGGATAAATTCTCGATTAGTTAGTTAGAGTTTGTTAGGAAAGATAAGATCAAAGTGCAAGTTGCATGCTGTGGCAATCTTATCTTTAGTTTGTTATGCAAGTTGCACACAAGTAGGATTTATTTGCCTATCTTGTGCGTGTTTCTTAGGTAGAATTTAGTTAGGATTTTGTTGTTGATTATACCTATAAATAGTCTCAACAATAGGATGTAATTAATTAAGTTTTAATTCACAAAAAAAAATAAAGATACACCAGTTGCGTCAATTTTTATGCGTGACTATTTTTGTTCCTAACTTTGTGACTTTGGGTTAAATTACATTGTTAGAATCCTAATTAGTTATTCTCTGGATTGGTTTAATTAATTAGCAATCAATCAAATTTATTTGGATTTGATAACTAAGATTGAATATTTTCGTGAGTTTTGAGTGTTATTTGCGAGTACCACTTAAAATCCACATCAATTTGGTATCAGATTTCAGGTTTTCGATTACTTATGGCGGAAGAGGAGTTTCTTGAGGCTACTAAAACTTCCGAAGGGTTATCCTTGAAAAATTACAAGCCTTGGAGTTAGGGAATAAACAAGAAAAGGCAAGGTTAGATGCACTTGTTCGTCAATCTCAACGACAAAACGATCCTAATAGCATCTACTACAAAGGGAAGGGAAGTGACGAAGAGGATGATGATGATGGTGACCCATCTTCGTCAGATTCAACCCTTGACTCAAAGAAGAAGCCTAAATGAAAGTCTACATTGGATGATCGAGGCATTAAACTTGATGATTTCCATGGACAAGGTACTCCAGAGGATTACTTAGAATGGGAACGCCAAGTTGAGAAAATTGCAGAATATAAGGGCTTTGATGACTGAAAAACCTTCAAGATTGCATATATTCGCCTTGTGAAGAGTGCAGGGTTTTGGTATGAGGGTTTGAAGGCCAAGAGATTACGTCAAAACAAGGCAAAAATCATTTCATGGGTGAAGTTGCGTGACAAGTATGTCCCAATTGATTTTGAGCAACAAAATTACATAAAACTAACTTCTTTATACCAAGGATCTATGAGTGTCAATGAATATGTTGCTGAATCTGAGAAGTTAGCATTGTTATGTGACCTTCAAAGAGAAGGAAAGTATGAAAATTGCTCGATTTTTAACGGGACTAAATCGTTCCATTGAACGAGAATTAGATTTGGTGCAATATGTTGATTTTAATGATTTGCGTAGAAGGCATTGAAAGTAGAGAAGCGTTCCAAGAAGGATGGAAAGAAGCCATATGTGCCTTTTACCAAACCTACATATTTTACATCATTGAACAAAGAATCAACAAAGCCACAAAACCCTAATCCCACGCCATCTAATGAAAAACCTAAGAAGGTTTTGTCTAAGGCCGAATATGAGGAGAGGCCAATTGTTCATGATTAGAAGGGCTTTGCATGTATAAGCCTCGCCAAACAAAGACCAAAGAGAGAATTTGTTCCACACTCGTTGCAAAATAGGAGGGTTTCTATGTACCTTGATTATTGATAGTGGATCATGCACAAACGTGGCTTCTAAGGAGCTTGTTGATCGTTTGAAACTTCCTCAAAGATTTCGTGCTCGTCCATATAAGCTTAATTGGCTTGATGACACAAAGGGGATTGAGGTAAAGAAACAAGCACTTGTTTCGTTTGATATTGGCAAGTATAATGATGAATTATGGTGTGATGTGGTTCCTATGAGTGCTTGTCAAATACTTTTGGGAAGACCATGGCAATTTGATAGACAAGTGAAGCATGATGGTGAATCTAATGTATATTCGGTCCTTTGTGGGAGGAAAAGGATTGATTTGTTGCCATTATCTCCAAAAGAGACGAAGGAGAATCACGCTACCTCTAAACCTAAAAATATGAAGCCTAGCTTGTTTCTAACAGGAAAAGAACTTGAACAAGAGGTTAAGCAGGGCACTCCTATGTACATGCTTGTGGTTAAGGAAATAGCAAAGGAATCTAAGGTGCAAGATGAACAATTACAGAAGCTCTTGAACAAGTTCCATGATGTATTTCCGGAAGAGTTGCCAAATGAGTTACCACCTATTCGAGGGATAGAACATGCTATTGATTTTATTCCTGGGTCGCCAATTCCAAATAAACCTGCGTATAGGTATGATCCTGAGGCATCTAAGGAGTTACAGAGGCAAATAGACTAGTTGTTGGAGAAAGGATTGGTTCGTGAAAGCATGAGTCCTTGTGCAGTTCCGGCTCTCCTTGTTCCAAAGAATGATGGTACATGGAGCATGTGTATTGATTCTCGAGCAGTAAACAACATTACTATTAAATACAGATTCCCTATGCCTAGATTGGAGGACATGTTAGATGAGTTACATGGTGCTACAATCTTTTCGAAAATTGATTTGAGAAGTGGTTATCATCAGATGCGCATTAGAGAAGGAGATGAATGGAAGACAGCTTTCAAAACCAAACACAGTCTCTATGAGTGCCTAGTGATGCCTTTTGGGTTGTGTAATGCTCCAAGCTCATTTATGAGACTTATGAATGAGGTGATGCGTCCTTTCTTAATCAAGTTTATTGTTGTTTATCTTGATGATATACTTGTCTATAGTTCAAGCATTCGTGAACATCTAGGGCATTTACGATTATTGTTTGATAAGTTGCGTGAACAAAAGCAATATGGGAAGCTTGAGAAGTGTGATTTCATGCAAGACAAGATCGTTTTTCTGGGATATATTGTTAGTGGAGGTGTTGTGGTTGATCCATCCAAGGTAGAGGCCATTATGTCTTGGAAAACTCCATCAAACATATATGTGGTGCATAGTTTTCATGGATTGGCTTCGTTCTACAGAAGGTTTATCCAAAACTTTTCTACCATTATGGCCCCTGTTACTGAGCTTATGAAGAAGGGAGATTTTGTATGGAATCCAAGAGCACAAGAGGCTTTTGACAACATCAAGCAATTACTCTGTCGTGCACCTATTTTAGCTTTGCCTAAGTTTGACAAACTTTTCGAAGTAGAGTGTGATGCCAGTGGCATAGGTATTGGTGCAGTTCTAGTCAAAGAAAATTGTCCAGTTTCTTATTTCAGTGAGAAATTAAGCGGAGCTAAGTTGAATTACTCAAATTATGATCGAGAATTCTATGCAATTGTGAGAGTATTGGATCATTCGTCACATTATCTTAGACCAAAGCCATTTATATTACATTCCGATCATAAAGCTTTGAAGTTCATCAATGGACAACAGAAGCTGAATTACAGGCATGCTAAGTGGGTTGAATTTCTCCAATCGTTCACGTTTTCATCTAAATATAAAGAGGGCAAAATGAATATTGTTGCTGATGCTTTGTCTAGACGATCATATTTGCTTGCAATGGTTGATACACGAGTACTAGGGTTTGAACACATTAAAGAACTCTATGTCACGGATCCAGATTTTGCCAAAGAGATGCAAGTAACCTCATGAAATTACATGGTTCAAGATGGTTTCCTGTTTCGTCACAATAAACTATGTGATACGAATATCAATGAGCAAAACTTCGAGGGTTTGATAGAAGGTGAAAAACAAGATGCAACCATGGGAGAGCTAGTGGCTTATGGAGACACAAGACTCTTAGGGTTGGCTAGGGTGAATTTTTACGTGTGCATGGTGACATGTACAAGTTTCCTCACGTAAAAATCAAGCAAGAATAATTAGTAGTTTAGGAATGTTGAGCTATATGGGTTTTCTTCCCACTTCATTTGATAGGGTTTTACCATATGGTGTTTTGTGATTTTCTTATTTAGTTTATGAGTCATGGTTGATGGAATCAAACATGGGAAACACAAAATTGAAGGTTTCTTGAAATAAAGATTGAAGCTCAAAGGGTTTCTTGAAGTTCTTGAAAATGGAAGTCCATCAAAAATCAAAGGAAAATATAGCGGGTTATATGGCGGGATTTTTGAAAGATTTTGACGATTTTGGGCAACGTTGTTAAGTGTGTTTTCCGTGTTGTTTGACTTGGTCAACTTTAGTTAGTTAGTTGAAAATATTGTCCTTAGATTTGTTTCTCAAAATATCTAAGATTTAGGCTAGAAAATCAGATTACAAGTATAATGCGCAAGATTGTATCCGGTTTCGTAGAGATTATTTTGTTATCCTAATATTAGTTTGTTATACCATAAATCTAGGGTAGTTAGGATTTGTTTAGGATATTCACATATTGTGTGACATGTTTAGCTATAAATAGGATGTAAAGTACATCAATAAAATTCAGATTAGATTGATTGAAAACACATTGTTTCCGGTTTATTGTTTCACGTAAGTAAACAGAAATTTGTGAGGATTCTTGTGAAGAATTCGACGAGTGAGTGGTGCTTTTGAGCTTTATCTCACGTGAGGATAGTTTTTAGGATTTGAGGGTGCTTTGCTTTAATCAAATTCTATCAATTATTCGCCTTAGAAGTTCGAATTTGTGGTGCGTTGCTTTATCAAATTTGTAGTCTAAGTTTATCTTGTGTGAGTGGCGTTTGTTTATAACAAAATTCACATCAACATTTGGTGCTCTCGTTGAGAGATTCGTTCAATCTCAAGTGTTCATTATCAATTATCATGGCTCAAGAGGGTGGAGATGAAAATCCACAAGGATTTACGAAGGGTTTGAGTTTGGCTCAAGCAAAAGAAATACGTATGCAAGGGGAGATTGACGAGTTGAAGGCTCGTTTAGATGAAGTCTTAACCATCATGGCTTCTACCAAGAAAACTCCTACTAAATCTAAACAAGGGGAGGGCTCATCATCAAGTTCAAGTGAGCAAGAAAGTGTGAGAAGTGTGCGTAAACCAAATAAAGGATACTCATCAAGTTCTAGTGACGAGGAGGAACCTAGGTCAAGGCACAAAAGCAAGGGAAAGATGAAGGATGATGATCGAAACCTTAAACTCGAAATCCCTGAGTTTAATGGAGGTATGGATCCTGAAAAATTTCTAGATTGGATTCGTAGAGTTGAGAGGATTTTTCGTTACAAGGAGTATGATGATCATAAGTCCTACAAATTAGCGGAGTTGAAAATCACTTCCTATGCAAGTCTATGGCTTGAGGGGTTACAAAGGAAAAGAAGAAAGGAGGGTAGGACGAAAATCTCTTCATGGTCTAAGTTAAAGAGGGAGATGAGGAAACGTTTTGTCCCTCAAGATTTCGAACAAAACAACTTCATTAAGATGCATACATTGAAGCAAGATAGAAAATCTGTTGATGAATACATTGTGGAGTTCGAAAAATTGATCATGGTTTGTGATTTAGAAGAGAAGGAGGACCACAAGGTGGCTCGTTTTGTGGCTGGTCTGGATGATAACATAAGGGAGAAGGTCGAATTGCAACCTTATTGGACCTTTGATGAAGTTTGTAGAGTGGCTGCAAGGGTTGAAAAACAAGTTGCACGTAAGCCAAAAGCATACTTTAAAACCTACGATCCAAAGGAAAAACGTGATGCCTTTCCTCAAAAATTAAACTTTGATAAGGTTACTAAACCACCCTTCATCAAGGATAAGAGCTCAACTTCAAAGCCTCAAAGTAGTGATCCACGCATTATTTGTTTCAAGTGTAAAGGGCAAGGTCACATTCAAAGAGATTGTCCTCATGCTAGGGTCACAACAACTCGAAATTGGGTAGATGAAGAAAACCTTGAAGAAGAGGAGGAGGTGTATGAGGATAAGGGAGAGGAAGATTATGCCATATATGAAATTAGGGAAGAAGAAACTGAGAAGGTTCAACCAGAAACACAAGGCCAATCCTTGGTTTTGCGTAGGGTGTTACAATCCCAAAATGCGCAACCTTTGGAGAGTCAACGAGACAAAATTTTTCTCACAAGGTGTAATGTTCAAGGCAAGCTTTGTGATGTAATCATAGATACTGGGAGTTGCACAAATGTAGTCTCTACATT
>PYUH01001038.1:3632-32014 GCA_016808085.1 Suaeda aralocaspica
CGATCTTTGTTAGTGAATCCATTAGTTGTTCTTGGTGACCCGAATGACCCTAGGCTTAGTTTATTGGTTTAATTCTTCGTCATTTCCAGTAATTAGTTAGTAATTAGTCAATAGTCAGTTAGCTAGTCAATACTTCTCGACCAAGGCTCTTTACACAGTTTAAGCTTTTTAGAACTAATAGAGTTTAACTGCTTCCCTGAGGATTCGATCCTTACTACCCTAGCTACATTAGTTAGTGTCGTTTGGTTTACTTTTGATAGGTGTGCGATAGCCTGTTCATCCAGCATGGGTTCAGTGGGTTCAACTGAACCCACAAGGATCCGCAAAGTAAACTAGTATATACTGTGCAAGTTGAGAGAAAGGTTTTATTATAAATGAAGCAAATATTAACATTATTAAGCAGTGTAACTCAGTGGTTATACTTGCGAATTTTATGTTTGGGGACCTTGACATTGCAGTATCGAATCCTAGACACTTCAATTTTAGTTTATCTTTTTGTTCTTTATTTTTTCCCATTCCATTTGTTTTACTATTCTACTTCCCCATTTTCTAAATCAAGTTTTTTTTTTCTTTTTCTTTTTTCCATTACTTTTGTTTTAATTATTCAACTTCTCTATTTTCTATTTTTATAAATGGTTTCTTTCTTTACATTATTAAGTAGTGTAACTCAATGGTTATACTCGCGAATTTTATGTTTGGGGGACCTTGACATTGCAGGATCGAATCCTAGACACTTCAATTCTAGTTTATCTTTTTGTTCTTTATTTTTTTTCCCATTCCTTTTGTTTTACTATTTTACTTCCCCATTTTCTAAATCAAGTTTTTTTTTCTTTTTTTTTTCCATTACTTTTGTTTTAATTATTCAACTTCTCTATTTTTATAAATGGTTTCTTTCTTTACAAATATATCAATACCAAAATTCTCTTTTACTTCATATCCATTTTCTAATGTGTACAAGTTCACACATTAAAACAACATATTAAATAGTAGTTGCAATTACAAATTTGTTAACTCTTTAATAGTATTAATGATGCAAAACTTGCAAATTTAAAATACAAATCACAATATTTTGCCGCATGCTTCGTGTGCTTTTATTAGGCCAATTTTGATTCTATGTATTAAAAACTTTGAACCTCCTTGGTTCAATTCCTAGATCCGCCACTGATATATATTATTTATAATGAGTATAAGATTAGTGAATAATTAAAGGAAAAAAATTTAGATGCACCAGTTTTCAAGGTGGGTTGAATACTAATTAAAACAACGAGGGTCGTCAACAGAGTTGGCTGTTAGTGGGAGGAAGCCGAGCGACGGCCCCAACCCCTCCTTTAATTTAAGGGTCCCACTCCTTTGAAAAAATCTAATTTTTTAGGTTAAACAAATTTGATTTTCTAAAATAGTAAATTTGACAATATTTTTCTTATCTATTTTTAATAAACCCTCAACTTTTTAAATAATTTTTTTATCTTGTACCTTTTTCTTTCTCTCATTAAAATTATATATATAAAAAAATCATAAAAACATTAAAATTCTTGTTTCAACTTATGGTTGGTAAATTTCAATATCATGGTAGTGAAAAAAAAACATATAATTTGAATCAACTATCTAGTAAAATAATTTATGCGAAATGGCTTGGTCATATACTTATTAATTAGTTTGGTATTTCATACACGCGTTTTTCACTTCGGGCCTCTATTATGCCTGAGACGGCCTAGTCATCGAATTGGTTATCTTTAAAAGTTTATTTATAAAACACATTATTGTAAATTCCAATAATCTCTATACTATTAGGGCATGTTTATTTCAACTGAAAACAACTGAATTGATTGGAGATGAACTGAAAGTTTTTTATGAATGATTATTGAATAGCAAAACAATAGAAGAGCCGAACTGAACTAAACTGATTTTAAGCTGAACTGCTGAAGTAAACAAGCCTTTACTCCCTTTAATTTGTTTTATTGGCCAAGTTAATGTCATACATTTTTTAGGCTGAAATTTAGAAGTAATAAAATAAAGGTGATCGGAGAAAGAAACAAATAAATTTGGATCAAGAGTTGCATGAGTACGTATTGCAATTTGCAAGTGGTATGTATGAATCTTATATAGTAGACCACTACGACTAAAAAACTATTAGATAGTAGGGTTATTCTAAGTTATGCCCTCGAGGTTTTTGTTTTTCTAAGGTGTGCCCCATAACTTTTTTTTTTCCCTTTATCTGTGCCCCTCTACTAATTATTTTTAATTAGCGGTATGTTACCTAAAATTTTTTTCCTAACAAAAGTTAGGTTTTACGTTAAAGTTGTTTAATAAATGGCAATTTTTTTCTAAGTTATACCCCCGTGATTTTTATTTTTTTCAGGTATACCCCTAAACTATTTATAATTTTTTATTAGTACTAACCTATACCTTTTGGATTAGTAACTAATGTTATGTTTTCCATTTACTACTTGCTTCTCTTCTTAGTAACTCTTACCATAAAAGTAAGTATGTGTTTCCTTGCTTTAATTTTCTTATCAAATACACTACATACTCAACACCATTGAATCAACAATCATGTAATCATTAATATTCACACATCTGATCTATCATCATCACCTCTNAAATTTAGATGCACCAGTTTTCAAGGTGGGTTGAATACTAATTAAAACAACGAGGGTCGTCAACAGAGTTGGCTGTTAGTGGGAGGAAGCCGAGCGACGGCCCCAACCCCTCCTTTAATTTAAGGGTCCCACTCCTTTGAAAAAATCTAATTTTTTAGGTTAAACAAATTTGATTTTCTAAAATAGTAAATTTGACAATATTTTTCTTATCTATTTTTAATAAACCCTCAACTTTTTAAATAATTTTTTTATCTTGTACCTTTTTCTTTCTCTCATTAAAATTATATATATAAAAAAATCATAAAAACATTAAAATTCTTGTTTCAACTTATGGTTGGTAAATTTCAATATCATGGTAGTGAAAAAAAAACATATAATTTGAATCAACTATCTAGTAAAATAATTTATGCGAAATGGCTTGGTCATATACTTATTAATTAGTTTGGTATTTCATACACGCGTTTTTCACTTCGGGCCTCTATTATGCCTGAGACGGCCTAGTCATCGAATTGGTTATCTTTAAAAGTTTATTTATAAAACACATTATTGTAAATTCCAATAATCTCTATACTATTAGGGCATGTTTATTTCAACTGAAAACAACTGAATTGATTGGAGATGAACTGAAAGTTTTTTATGAATGATTATTGAATAGCAAAACAATAGAAGAGCCGAACTGAACTAAACTGATTTTAAGCTGAACTGCTGAAGTAAACAAGCCTTTACTCCCTTTAATTTGTTTTATTGGCCAAGTTAATGTCATACATTTTTTAGGCTGAAATTTAGAAGTAATAAAATAAAGGTGATCGGAGAAAGAAACAAATAAATTTGGATCAAGAGTTGCATGAGTACGTATTGCAATTTGCAAGTGGTATGTATGAATCTTATATAGTAGACCACTACGACTAAAAAACTATTAGATAGTAGGGTTATTCTAAGTTATGCCCTCGAGGTTTTTGTTTTTCTAAGGTGTGCCCCATAACTTTTTTTTTTCCCTTTATCTGTGCCCCTCTACTAATTATTTTTAATTAGCGGTATGTTACCTAAAATTTTTTTCCTAACAAAAGTTAGGTTTTACGTTAAAGTTGTTTAATAAATGGCAATTTTTTTCTAAGTTATACCCCCGTGATTTTTATTTTTTTCAGGTATACCCCTAAACTATTTATAATTTTTTATTAGTACTAACCTATACCTTTTGGATTAGTAACTAATGTTATGTTTTCCATTTACTACTTGCTTCTCTTCTTAGTAACTCTTACCATAAAAGTAAGTATGTGTTTCCTTGCTTTAATTTTCTTATCAAATACACTACATACTCAACACCATTGAATCAACAATCATGTAATCATTAATATTCACACATCTGATCTATCATCATCACCTCTCCCTCAATTCCTCACTCCAACACCCATTAACTTCAAATAACGTGAAAAGATTTAAAGCTTGATAAATTTTTTCAAAACCCTTCATCTTGATTCAAAGCTATAATCAGGTTTGAGACTACCAATCAATTCATTGCCAAACATAGTTGTTGAGGTTGATTGGTTGAGGTGTTAGTACCGTGTTATGATGTTTGACGGAATGTCTCAAAGAAAATGGGTGAATTTGTTCATGTACTTGTTAGTTAAATATTAGGGATTCTTCTAGAGAGCTTAATATCCTCTATTTTGGCTTTATATTACCTTGCAATGGAGGGTTAATAGGGAGGTTTATACTGATAAAAAATAATTAGTTTAGGGGTATACCTCAGAAAAAAATTAAATTTTAGGACACGCCTTAGAAAAATTAAAACCTCAGGGGTATAACTTAGAAAAACCCAAGAATAAATTAAGGAAAATCAAAAAATTAGAAACTAACGCCTACACTAACAACTAATTAATGGACAGGTTAGTGTTGATTAAAATTAATTAGTTGAGGGGCACAAGTGAGAAAAAAAAAGTTATGAGGCACACCTTAGAAATACAAAATCTCGAGGGCATAGTATAGAAAAACCCTAGATAGTGTTAGTATAAAGTTTTCTGAAATATAATAAATAAAGTAGGGTTGACATGAATTTCATAAAACATATGGATGAACCGATGGAGTAGTATGTTTCAATTATCCGAGTTTTGCTTTGGCATTGCCTGAATTGTACCGGTACTTCGTGTATAGTATTTACTTGTGCTAGCAAATTACGGTGTAAGGACCTGTTTATTTCAACTGAAACCAACTAAAATAAATTGAACTGAAATTTTTTAATATGATTTTTAAAGAAAAGTTGAGTTGAACTGTTAGAGATGAATAAAACTAAACTGAATTAATTTTTAGTTGAAGTAAACAGATACTAAGTTAACCACAGTAGGGAAAAAAATTGAAAATTACAAATTGCATGGATTGTGTTGAGAAAGTTGTCAGTTTGTCACAATCATATGATGGCGTTTTTGGTTCCTAGTTGCATGCTATTGCATAGTAAATTAGTAAGTAAACCAAACCATGTACAAGTTGTGCAAACAAAGAGATTCACTATGCATTTTCCAAAAAAAAAAAAAAAGAAATTCACTATGCAAATGTCCAAACTGTAAAAGTAGATGTGATTTACTACGTAATGAAAAGCACCGGATAGGGTTAATTTTCAAAAGACAATTGTAGAATAAGTTAGTTAGATTTTTTTTTAATTTTTTTAAAGTGTAAAAGAATAAGATCGTAAGGAGAAGAATGTTTCAGTAAAGAATACGATAAAAATGGGGCTCAACTTATTTTTAATAGGAAAAGTAGTGTGTATTCATGCAACTACGGAGTAATGATACAAACAATAAATTAGTTATTGTGATCCGAACTGAAATCTTCGTCAAAGGTTAACGCTTACATATTTATAATTATTAAATCAGTTTCATTAGTAATTACTCCAAATTATGTCACCAAAATAATAATAAAAATTAAAAAAAATACAAACATTATAATGAACACCAAAAAGTAGATGTTCGTGGAAGGTGGATTATGTTCTTCCGGAGAAGAAGTGAAGTTATTTGTACATATTATTTGGCCAGTAGTTATTTCATATTGTTTGTAGGTGATGTGATGAATTTAGGGGATTAGATTAGGGGTACTTATTATGTGGGATTAATTAATTTAGTTATTATTTTATTTCATTTTTTTAATTTTGAGAGAGAGTTTTATTGTAGTTCAAAGTGATTTAGGCGGGAGTAATTGAGAATTTGAGAGTTTAGTATTTGGGTTTTGGAAGAAGGAGAGTAAAGGGATATATTTAAATTATTAACAGAGATGAGAATTTTTTTTTATTTTTTTTATTTTTTGCCTAAAGAGAAGTTTTCCATCCTTATAAAATTTGATTTCCACCCCTTATCAAATTAAATAAAGGAAAATGGAAATTTAAGAAAAATCATTTTCAGGGACAGAGTTTTCTTCCGAAAACAAACAGACCCTAATTGAAAAACTATAAGTAAGAAAATCATTTCAAACATTGTATGTAATACAAGCAAAATAGAAGACCGATGAACAACCAAAAATTAACTTATTTATTATATTTAAAATGTATTTCGTACGTAGTAACAGTTATGTAACACAGTTTGAGATTTTAGTTAAATTGGGGAAAAAATTACATAAACTTATATAACACGGTCTTATTTGGTAAGAAAAAAATATATTAATAAAATCAATAAATCCAATAGTTAAAGAATCTCTGTAAGTAGTTGATATTCTTACCGTAAGAAAATCTTACCAGGGACTTGTTAAAAGAACATGTTAAGTAATAACTTGAAAGCTTACTGAATTTGGATAAAAAACACTTACCCCCTCCATCTTTTTTTTATCCGTTGCGTTTCTCTTACATGAAATTCTAATTTACTTGCTATATTTCTGTTCTGGGTCTATGTTTCCTATACAAAATTTTACAACTATAACCTTATTTTTGTCATCATCTTAATTAATACCTTACTTTTTCCTCGATCATTCCACAAAATGATGATCCCCATATACTACCTCTGTTGCAAAATATTTATTACATTTTCCTAAA
This sequence comes from Suaeda aralocaspica, assembly GCA_016808085.1. NCBI lineage: Eukaryota > Viridiplantae > Streptophyta > Magnoliopsida > Caryophyllales > Amaranthaceae > Suaeda > Suaeda aralocaspica. Next base: position 10,245 of record PYUH01001038.1, read on the forward strand.
ATAGATGTCTTTAATTACTTGCTACATATCTTATTTTGGTATGTGGGGCTCACTTAAATTCTATCCTTAATTTTGCCATCTACCTACTTCATTCTTTCTATATTACCCTTAATTTTGTCATTTACTTAATAAATACTATTATCTTTTATGATCCCTACTACACATGTATTTCACCTTGGTTTTAATGAAATGTTTTATGTAGTAAGTAATTTGCTAGTGAGAGAGTATTGTACTCCCTTGCATAAAAATGCGATCCGAGATTATATGTAGCAACTAATTTGTAAGTGAGTGAGTATTTAAACTCAACAACATATTGATTAACTCCGATCCAATTTGATAATTCAATTTTATTCCTATCCAATGTGTCAATATTGTAGCAAATTTAAAGTGTATTGGAGGGATTGAATCAAAACAGTTTAATGACATGCAACTTCTTAATGGTCCTATATTTATGATACATCAAGAATTATTAATTCATTTCATACATTACAAGTTGGATTGCTATTATTGAAGATTTAATTTAATTTTCGAGATAATTATTAGAGGACTAATTTAATCAAAAGATTAAGCTAATGATTGAATCTCAAAAATAGTTTATATATTCTATCAATAACTAATAGGATGAGTTGGTTAACCTGATAAATATATTTTGAAGGATAACTAATTATGAGAAATAATTTCTTGTCAACTAAGAAAAGATTTCCCGTCAATTATCGTAAATTTTGTTTTTCTTACCAAATAAATTAAATCATGCTTCATTGTGACAAAGAACAAGATGACAACCGCATACATGCATGTTGGAGGCCGGATTTCACCCCATAATAACATGTACTTAATTGTTAATGCAAAATATACAATGAATTAATTTTGTAGATGAAGTCATTCACGGTGATGAAAATTGATCTTTTCTATAAACCACAAGGTGATGAAAATTGATCTTTTCTATAAACCACAATGCGCAACGACAATATAATATCAAATAAAATATCAGCCTTTTACACCCGAGGTTTACCAAGTTGCACGAGGTATACAGTTTAAAAAATGCACACGACGCACCTTTATTAAGTTTTGATTATTCACTAAACGTTCTTATGTTAGATTTTCGTCCGTAAAACGTTAGTATGAATTTAAATTTTACCTCATAATTAAATAAGACCATTAATTTTCATCATTTTGTCAATAATTATGTGAAATTACTATAATGCCGTTAATTAAAAAATAAAGTTATTAAATGAAATAAATAAATAATACTTCCTCAATAACTTTATTGGAAAATTTTTAGCATGATTTAATTGAAGGGATTAGCTACCACCACTACTACCACTTAACTTCACCACCGCCCTACCACAACAATCATCGCTACACGAAATCTAATAGAAATATAAGATTTAATTGACGAAAATTTAATAGAAGGGCATTTGGTGCATAATCGAAACTTAATGAAGGTACAAAGGTGTATTTTTTAAACTTTAGGGGTACCCCATGCAACCTGATAAACCTTAGGTGTATTATGTGAAAAGGCCGATAAGATATATTTCACGAAGTGTCCAAACATAGTTAGACACCCTCCAAATATAAGTTATTCGTATTTTTTATTAAACATAAATATGACAATATTGAAGTTGATCAAAATTAAAGATAATACTCACATATCTAACATAGAAATGAATAAAAACCAAAATATGATTTAATTATTTTTAAAAAAAGTTTTACATTCTCAAAAAACAAGTGAGTATATATAAGTGTTGAACAACGAATATTTTCATCTCCAACCTAGTACTATATATATGAGTTCTCAATAAACATTAGATGTGCCTAATCTATTGTTCATTTTACATAATGGTTAAGTGTAGGCGGTTACAAGCAATATGTTTCCATTAAAGATATTGATTGCAATTTCCCTATTTGTATACATTGATGGATACATGTACAATTTCATAGCTATTGTAATTATCAAAATTTCGATGGATACACGTACAATTTCCACATAGAATTATAATCAAATAACTAACGTGCATTCATGGTATATATGACCATGGTTTTTAGGAAATAAAATGTACTTTGCCCGCTCCATATTACTTGCAACGTATCATTCTAACACATATAGTATTATAAGATAAGTATTTGAAGACTTTAATGATTGTATTACTTAAAATATTTTTAACACGAAAAAGAGTTAAACTTTAAGTTATTAATACTAAAATTACTTCAATTAATTTGGTCATTTAATTTTTCAAATTTCCTCGTTAAAGTGCGTGTCAGAATGGTATGGTGTGAGTAATAATAGATCCAAATGAGGTGAAATCTACTTGCTTTAATTTGCCTGACTTTAAAAAAAGGGAAAAAGTAATATCAATAACACATTATTTAGATAAGTCAGCAGACTTTCATGCCTGCTTGAAATCTTGAATTAGCCTTTCTAATCATGACTGTACACTCCAATACGCCATTAAGTAAATCAAAGTCATGTAACAGAAAAAAGGCAACGCCTACTTTAAATCAACTTGTTTAATAATAATAATACGTAGTATATAGTATTAATATATAATAACAATTGCAACAAATCTCATCCACCATAATGCTAGAATATAAAATCTATTTTTGATATTCAATTATTATTTTATTAAATATAAATACATTTTAAGCTTTTGGATGAGTTAATATTCTAACGTGGTATCAAAATTAGTGTGACATATACAAAGGTCATGTATACAATCTCATCTAGCTTTGTGTTAGAAATTTCTTGGAAATTTTTTTGTTTCCGTAATTTGAGTTCCCAATTTACCATAATCACCATAGCTTAAAAAATTTAAAATATATCATTTCTTGGTTACTAACTAATGCATAGAAATTTAAATTATATTGTTAATATAATGTGTTATGTTAAAAAATAAATAAATATAATAAACAAAAATACGATATTTAAACTATGTACTCCTCTATGCTTCCGGCCGTTCTCTTGTTTTATCCTTTCGTTTCTCTTGTATGAAATTAAACTATAGTTACGACATGTAAAACTTGATATTTTCTTAATCCTTTAGATCCCTCCCTTTCCTTTAAGTTGATTCGATATTTTGATGTCTTACTTTTCTTTTACCTTCTTTTTTTTTTTTTTTAAGCATGTAACCATACAAAAACTATGACGTTTGGAGATCCAATCACTTTAAAGCATCCTATTCAATGAAAATAAAAAAATTAAAAACGTAGAATGTTTGTTAGGTAGTACACCGTAATCAATAACTAAACAAATTCTGAAAGCTAAATTAAGAGAGAGAGGGTGTGGAGTTTAATGGAATACAACTAATAATAACAAAGTGAAAATTAAATTAAATAAAAATACTGGCAATTTAATTAATGTATGATGGACCCAATACTACCAACCAAATATTTAAATAAGAGGGAGAGGGAGCTTGATAGTTCAGCAAATGATCGATGGTACAGTTCCGTATACCTCTCATTATTCCGTCTTTGATTTTTCGTCTACTGTGTGGGTCTTATCTTATTACGTAGTACTCCGTATTATAAATGAGATAAATACTACTCACTCTTAATACTTACTTGCTAGATGATAGGTAGACGTCCTTGTAAACCCAAGGATGACCTGAGAAGACGTTTCAAAGTAGTTCCCTGAGATTCTTAATTTGATTATGATTGGTATTTTAGGCACATTTTAGGCTAAAATTAAAAATTAGAAAGATAGAAGAATTTATACGTGTACATCCATCCTGATATACAAACAACGGCACAACCACACAAATCGGCACAACATGTTGTTTGGATTTTTCAAAAATATTATTTTCAATCTCTTATTCTTGAATGAATTATTGGTCGGTATCTTCATGCCACCGTAACACAATTAAGTTTCACCTCTAACAATACAATTTTATACAAGCAAAGTCATACTCATACCTAAGAAGAAGGTCAATAAGTTTAATATAATGATAGCATCATATCTATAGAGCATCATAGCATCTTGCATCCAAATGGCCTATGCAAAAATTGAAAGTAGTAGCCTGTTGATATCATTGATAGTCATGATTCTCGTGATAAGCCCAAGAACCCTAAGAATTGGACACATGATGAAGTTAATGTAAAAATTTATAACACATTGAATTTCTCATTTTAACTTTAGAATTATTGTGTTTTAAGTTGAATCCAATTTAATATATGTATAAAAATAGAAAATTCACGAAACCATGAAGTGCATAATGGTCAGAAATCTTTTGATGATAGTCCCACACAAACCTTCACTAAATCAGCAAGTATTTCCAAATATGGAAATTCTCCTTTTGCTTCTACAAACATCCATTACAACTCCCAAACATGACCCTCAATTATTTTCATCTTCAACCTCAAAAAAGAGAGAGAAAAAAGAATGGCGAGAGGAAAAATACAGATAAAGAAAATAGAGAATCAAACAAATAGACAAGTAACATATTCAAAGAGAAGAAATGGGCTTTTTAAGAAGGCTGATGAACTTGCTGTTCTTTGTGATGCTACTGTTTGTGTTATCATGATTTCTAGCTCTAATAAACATCATGAACGTGTCACTCCTTCTGGGAAAATGACGTATGAACCCTAATTTTTTTATTTTTCTTCTTGTTTTTGGTGATTATTTTTATTTTTTGGATTTTTGTTTTCAGGATAAAGGATGTTTATGATAAATATCAGCAGCAGATGAAGGTAGATCTATGGGCTAAACAATACCAGGTAATTAATACTTGATTTATTATATTTTTGGGATTCATGTAACTATAGTCTGTGTAATTTATTGCATAATTAGCATGTGAGTAATTGGATTTATTGCAGGTAACAATTTTAGTGTTGAATATTGAAGGCGTTTTGTTTGATGCAAAATGAGATTTTATATCCGGAAAATCTGTTGGCTTTTAATTTTATACTCCTTATTAGGATATATAGGAAGTTAGTAACTTTAACTACTGGAATTAATCTGTATTTGTTTCTGATTTTTGTGAATTGTGACTAAATTAGTTAGTGTTAGAGCTGAGGAGTATGTAGAGTAGAGGTGCTATGGTACTACTGCTACCAAGTTGTCAGTACTTACTATGCCTTACTAAAATATTTTGTTGACCTCACCTTATGTATGTACAAGTAGTTATGTTAGAGCAAATGAGGAAAATGATCACCTTTTCAGGCTTGTAATGTTGCTCCACCAGTTATAGATTGGTTTTGGATGAAACTTCAATTTATGCATACAAGTACCTTGTTCAGTTGCCTAGACCCATTTTCCCTGCTCGGTAATAATTTAATTAATTTGTTTGAGGTTCTATTGGTAACAGGGATCTGTTCTTTGGCTAGCTGAACTTTTGCATCACTTTCACTATAATCACGTAATTAATTTATTTGGCCTTATACGACTATAATTATTGTACAGCGAATGTTTCCTTTGGCCTTTCCCCAACATTTGGAAATTGCTTGTTTTCTTATTGAGGGGCGATAGACTCATATCAAATTAATGGGGTCATGCTTCACTTTCCATTCAAACTCTGAGTAGACTGTCTAGGCATAAATTAAAGGATTATGTAGCTATAAGTAGTACTTGCATATTAATTGGTTTTATTATTGTAAAGGAGAAGGATAATGGGAATTATAAACCCAAACATTCCAATTGAGGTTCCTAGTCAATGTCGAACTGTTGAATAATTTGCTGTACCCATTTAGACCTGTTGAGACTTTGTCAAAGATAAATAAACATGGATGAATCCTAAAATCCCGTTCTTTTATTCCCAAGTCATTTCGAGAATCCTCCATAAGTATGCAAAACAAGGATTATGTTGCAACTCCGGCATTGGTTCTTTCATTGGGGGAGGCTGGAAAGGTAGAGGTGCTACTCATTATACTATTAGCTTATATTGTTGAGCTTTATTACTTGTGTATTGTTCTTTTACTAGACAATCAAAGGACTCTTTGAACTTGGATAAACTAAGACGGATAGTATCTTTGAAACCTTCTTGTTAAATCCCCATGTCTCTTCAAGAATCCTTCATGTGTAAGGTTGTTTTGTTTAGTCACTCAAATCCTTCCAAAGGAGGCTTTTTATGCTTTATTTATGTGTCCTTATCTTCAAAATTATACTTCAGTGGGAAAATCGAAGTTCATGATCAAAGTTATACTCTGATGCAGTTTCAAGGCTGGTTTAAAGATGACTAAGCTATTTTACTCTCTTTGCAGACCAACTTTTATGAAATATCCAATGGATTACCCGTGTAAACTTGATCAAGTTATGTTGTATGTGTGTGCAGAAAATGCAAGAAGATCTGGAGAAGTTGAATGATGAAAGTCGGGACCTTCAAAAGGATATCAGGTGAAGCTCAAAATCGGTGCTGCATTTCGAATAGAATAATACTCCTTTGTCTTTTTATGGTTGATGATTTGTTTTTTGTTTTATGTGTTTTTTGGTTTCACTGATTTTGTTTGGATTGTGGGTTAATAATATTTGATAGGAGGAGGATGGGAGATTATTTGGAGGATTTGAATTTCAATGAATTGCTGTGTCTTGGACAAGAAGTGGAGAACTCCTTGAAAAACATACGTGAACGCAAGGTCATTATGCTAAACAATATTCAATTTTCTCATCGCTCTTTGACTAGTATTCTCTCAGTGTACTCTTGTCTGTTCACCTTTGAGGATGTTGTAAGTGAAACAGAGTTTAGAGGAATTTCCTTGATTGTGATAAAAGCATGTATAGTTAGGTTGTTAGAATGCCTACTTGTCGTAACACTTAGCTTCCCCCTTTCACATGCTGAGTGTTGCCTTGTTTAGGCATAGATACTCTACAGGAAGGGTGAAGCTTAAGCACCCTAAAGTTCAAAAACATTCTGCCTTAGTAGAGAGTTTTGCCTAGGTCAAAACTCAAAAAGCACTTGGAAGCACTTATTAGCAGTTGTTGAACAGGGCCATAGTGGGAATGATGAAATGTTGATAAAGATTGAAGGAGTGTAGTTTACTCTGCTGTATTTTTTTTTTCTTTTCGTTTTTCGCCTCTTTTACTGCTTTATGCGATCTGGGTTTATTATGTGAGGTTATCATTAAACTGATTTCTCATCTGCTTGTGTTTAATAGTACAAGAAGATTGAGAATCTAACGGATACTACAAAGAAAAAGGTCAGTCCGATTTTGTTCTTCTCATGCTCAAACTTGGATGTTCGTTCAATTATCAGCCTATGAATTAAACTTAATACTTCTTTTTTTTTGCTATTCTGTCTTAGGTGCGAAATTCTCAAGAAGTACATAGGAGCCTCCTCCAAGACTTTGTAAGCATTTCACACTATATTTAATGCTTCGCAATTGTGTGCATTAGGAGTAAATGTTTTGTTTCGATAAAGTTTGATGAAGATTTCCTGATCAGGATTTGTCTGTCAAAGTTTGCTTCATCTATTGTGGTTGAAAAATATGTTGTAATAATTTTTCATAATCATTATTTTTGACAGGATATCCCGAAGGAGGAACCACATTATGGGTTGGTTGATAATGGAGAGTACAATCAAGTACTCGGATATGATGATGATTCCCGTATTCTTGCTCTCCGGTTGCAGCCATGTCAGCCTAATATTCATGCTGGTGCAGGGTCAGGGTCAGGGTCATGTGTAACTTACACGTTGCTTTGAGCATCACCAAGTATCACATCATAGATAAATTTGTGTAAAATGTGAAACTACTGGCTAGTCTGTGCTGGTAAAGACTACTGAAACTAGTTGGCATCTTTCATTCCCAGTGTTGTTTTTAAAAAAAATGTGAACATATATCTATGCTGTTGCACAAGTGTAAAACTGATTGAAAACCTTGTTGCAAAATTGTCCTGAAGTAATTCTAGATAATAATACGTAGTTCATAATATAATCGTAAGTACATGTACAAATATTAAGTACATAACTCGCCCACCGTGGGGCTCGAACCCATGACCACAATGTTAAGAGCCTTGCGCTCTACCAACTGAACTAGCCGGGCTTAATTATTTTATCTAACTATATAATAGATAAACCAACATTCAAGTGGCTATACTTCGAAGATTAAGTAAGCAATAGATCAATTCTTTCCTACTTGTAATTTAAAAAGGTAAACTAGGGGTGAAAGTTTGGTCTATGGTAATAATCCAAACCATATATTTTCAGTCTTTGAAATTTGAGACCGACTCAATCCATATTGAATTTCAGTCCAATCCAATTCACCTAAATTCGGTCTTACGATTTTGGATCCAATCCAATCCGAATTTTAAAGATATTTTTTTTTTGTACAACAATTCTTGCTTAATATATTTGTAGCAATAATTCGTAGTACTATCCAATAACTCACTAAATCAAATACTACACACACTTCGAAAAAGGATGATATAGAGAATTTTAGGATTTTGCTAGCTTTTGGTGTTTTGGGCATAACTACTTGACAAGTAGTAGGCTTAAAGACATTAAGGACTTAAAGGTTTATTACTATTCGGTCTAAAGTTCGGTGTACGGTCCACCGAAGGGTCCAAACCGAAAACCGAAAAATAAAAAAAAATTACAATCCAAACCGCACCAAATTACAAAAAAGTCCAATCCAAATTTCCAAAATTGTTTGGTTTGGTTTGGTCTTCGGTTTTAATTCGAATTACTTTCACCCCTAAGGTAAACTGTTAAATTAACGTTGCCATTTATAAGATTATAACCGGAGGCGTAATAGAACAGTTTATATTTATATATATGCCAAAGTTTTATATACAACCGATTTACAATAATTACTATAAAACGGATTTAAAATTATATTTTTTTTAGTTTCAATTACTTTAAAATCAGTTCAAGTTATTATACACCTACTTACTTTCTAAAATTAAAAAACACAATTTTAATGAATTAATATACGTTATTATGTCATATATAAAAGTTAATTGTTCAAAATATTCAATACAATTTCAATGATTTTAAAGTTACCAAAAAGTTGGTTCCGATTACCAAAAAAATGGTTCAAATTGGTCGTTGTAAAGTGGTTTTACTGTAAAACCGGTTGTATGCAATATTCATTCTATATATATATGTGGAGTACATAGTTTTTGTTTTATTATATCGGTTAACACTTGGTATTGTGTTGGGAGTTTTCCTAATGTGTGCTCAGAGACAAAAGGAAATAAACTCATACGTAAATTTGTTTACTTCGTATTAAGTTATTATGGATTGCTTGATAAGTTACTTTCTCCACACTTTTATTTTTTCTCCTTTTTTTTTTTTTTTTTAATTTAGTGGAAGTATAACTTGACCTTAAGTAATTTATAAAAAATTCAGTGATCGATCATTAAGTAAGAATACCACCAAAGTTTTTATCGGTCAAATAACTAGTAACATACGATTTTAGAATCACGTAAGGCTAAGTCCTTTCTATGAATTTAGAATCGTAAAAAAATCGCTTACCAACCAAGCAGTACTTCACTGTTGGAATCGTCAACGTTATCCAATCAATGCTTGAAGTTTTTTAAGAGAGATACAGAGTACTTTTTTTAGTTCCAAATATCAATAAGTTGGTTTTGACTTTTGAATACCAAAAAAAAAAAATTGTTAAGTTCAAATACTCAATTTATGAGTTTAATTTGACAAAAGTGTGATCCCCTTGTTAATTCAATATTACGGAGTACTTATTTAAGTCTTTGGTCACTTTGTTAATAAGATTTCAATAGTTAGTAAGTTTTTTAAGTAAGTTAAATTTGTTAAAAACTACTTTTATAAAATCCAAAAGCTGGGAATAACTACTTTTAAGAAAGTATTTTCCTAATTACTTACAAGTCTAGTTTGGTTATTTGTGTTAGAGGATCAATCCAACTAAAAGCTTAAGCTTATGGTTGAGGCCCAGGAATTAGTTTATACTCTATCATGCTCCCTCACACGAGAGCCCGTTGGGCTTGAAGTGTGGATGCAGCATGGGCCCCTTCATACCCTGCGCTGAATAATTCCACTTAGAAGGGAGGGGTGAATGAGATTCAAACCCGTGATATTTGTGTCACGCTGACGCTGATACTATGTTAGAGGACCATCCCAACCTACGCTTTTGGTTGAGGCCCAGGAATTAATTTATACTCTATCAATTTGTCACTACCTTTAGCCACAATTTCTTCAATTTTTTAGGGTTTAATTTCACTATTTTGGAAGGTAGTTTAGTAGGGATAGCGGGGTCCACAAACAAAAAAGTGAAATCAAAATGAAAAGAATGAATTATAGGCCGCAAAAAATTGAAGGAATTCGGCTAAAGGTAGTTCTAAATGACCAAAACATATATATTAGGTAATTTAATAACAATCTTTTTTAAAAGGTAGTTATTTTAACTTTTGGGTTTCCTATAAGATAGTTTTGACAATTTGGTCTTATTATAATTGTGTTTTTTACTAATATAGTATGAAAGTATTAGGTCATATTGTGTGGCCGTTAGGCGACCCAACTCAAATACTATAAGTTCTAAATTTTTGTTTTCCAATCTCTTGTAGTTTTGTCACGTACAACAACCTCTAGATTTTAAACAATCTCATCCAGATTTACACAATATTAAATGTATTTTAATTTTTTGTCACGTACAACAACCTTGAAATTATAAACAATCTCATCCAGGTAGATTTACACAATATTAAACGTATTTTAATCTCATGTAGATTTTAAACAATCTTGTCCATATTTTACACAATATAAAGTAGATTTTAAATTAGCTCATGCAAATTTTAGACAATCTTATCTGGAATTTACACAATGTCATTTAGATTTTATGCAATATCATACGAATTTTAAAACTGAAATTAATTAAAAAAATAAAATTAAAATTGAAAATAGTAAGTTAATTAATCGGAGTTCTTGTGCCAACTGCCAAAGTGCTAATTGCCAAGTCTGTGATTATATAATATACAATTCATAGTTCAAAAGCAAGCTCAAATCAATTAATCTATATAAAATTAAAACTAGTATAAAAACTAATACTACGTATAATAATTTTTCTCAATCTTTCAATGTGGGATATGATGGTTTTCTGTCATAACTTAAAGTAGATTTTATAAAAGTTTAACCAGATTTTACAAAACCTCAACAAAATTTTACTTATGTTCAAACAAATTTTAAAGTGACGGTTGTCTAACGGTTAGACTCGTTTGACTCAGTAGCTTTTAAATATTAATATGTATTTTGGTCCATATGTTTAGGGATCTTGACACCAAATCCTTTGTAATTAAGTTTATATAATTCGTATTTGTTCTTTAAAGTTTATTTGAAAAGCCTATACTATGTATATTTATTTGATTGGGAGTGGTGATTCATATTTAAAAGTGAAATTTGTAAGTATATTTTATTACGTAGTTAGGAAATTATATCACATGAATTATTAAATCATTATATTGGCACCCGTGCAATGCACAAAGTAATAATAATAATAATACGAGTAGTTTTTATCATAAAAATTTAGGTTAGTAATAATTATGTAAGTATTGAAAATTTTATTTTCATAATTTTTTTTGAAAAAAATGTTTTCATGAGAAAGAAAGATAAAAAAGATCAATAAAAAAATAGTTTATAACATTTATTGCAAACCATTTCCTAAGCTTGCATTAATTAATCACAATTGTCTGAGCTAAGCTAACAATTTGGGACTAAACTTTTAAATTTTTTACCTTTTGAGGATAGAACTTTTTTTTTTCTTCACCTTTAGAGGACTAAATAGTTTTTTAAGGTTGAATTGCTAAACTGTTAGATGTTGGGCCCTACAAATTCCAAAGCACCCACCATGTCTATGAGTTATGGATCTATACTAATCTACTTCAACTTTCCAACACCCCTTTTCACCATTTCCATCTTCAACTTCTTCTCAATTCAACTCTTATTTCGATTCTTCCACTTCTCTCTTATTTCCCTCCCTATCTTCCCTCCGTATGCAAGTGTTTACTCTTTTATTTGATACTTACACTTTAATTTGATACAAAGTATTGTAGTTTGTGAATTTATGGAAAAGTTTTGATTTTTGGTGTGGGTTTCTTTCTATTTTATAATTGATAGCGATATATGAATTGATAAATTACATGTGAAAGTTTGATGTGAGTTTATGGTTTTTAATTGGTTTTTGTTGATGGGTGATTGTAATTTTGATCAAATGAGAAATCGAGGTTTCTATTTTAATGTTGGTGGTTAGTTAATTGTGGTATTAGCGAGTGGTGGTGAAGGTTTGCTTAGGGTGTGTTCGGTGCTAGCTTTTGAAGTCAAAACACTACCTATAAAATTATATGTGTTTGGTGATGAGGTAGTATTTTAGGTAGCTGTTAGTGGTAGAGGTAGCTTTTAAGTAGCTTTTGTAGAAAGCTTAAAAAATTAGCGTTGCAAATCCTAAATTAGCTTTCAATGAAAGATATTTTATGTATTTTATTTTATTTTATTTTTTTACCCCAATTTTTTTCTCTCTATTTATTTCTCACATCTCCCTACATATTTTTTTGTTGACTTTAATCTCTCCACTCTATTATCTTCTCATGTAATAATTGTTTGATGCCATCATATATCTTACTTATATCCTCCAAATTTTTTATTTAATGGAAAGGTTGAAGCCAATTTTATAAATAAATATAATCCAACACAATTACATCTTAAAATTCAACGAGGCACCCTCATTCCAAACTCCAATCTTATTTGATGATGATAATAATAATAAAATAATAATAATAATAATGACTGTCTTTTATGTTTCCAACAGCTACCTTTGCCGAATACTTATATTATTAAAAGCTACATTGACATCTACACTCTAACAACTACTATTTGACAGCTCACAGCTATCAAAAGCCAACAGCTACTTAAAAGCCAACAGACGGCAACAATCAACAGCTGCAACTAATTTTGCCGAACATGCCTTAGTGGTGGCGAGAGGTTGTGTTGGAGGTGAGAGCTTGTTGTGTTGGTGAGTGATGGTAAAGGGTTTGAATGGTAGTCTTCACATGGAGATGGAAAATGTTGATTTTTAAGAAGAGGAAGAAGATCAAGTTTTCTTGAATTTTTTTTTTTTTGGAAAGAAGTGGAAATATGAAATTATGGTTTTTAGTTTTATTGTTAATTTATTTTTAATGTTTATTTATTTTTTAGCTTAATTAGTTAACTCTTTTGGTGAGTTAAGCTGCATCAAAATTAACCTCAGACCTCAAAAAGTGAAGAAAAAGAGTGTGGTTCCCAAAAGCTGAAAGGTTTAAAAGTTTAGTCCCCAATTATTAGTTTAACTCCGATTGTTTAGTTTTCAAGAAAAGAAAAATGATGTCATATATCATTTTAGAGGAAATTTTTTTATTGTAAACTTGACATATCACCCTTAACGACGTTAGCAACGACTTTTAATTTAGTAATTACTTATAGGTTGATTATAAATTACATATAAAGTACTCTCCCCGTTCCTAGATGTTTGATATATTTGAATTTTAATACTATTCATAGATGTGAAAATCTTTTAAACTGTTTTCATTTTATAAAACATAATATAATCATATAGGACCTTGTTTGATTAGTTTGAATGAGTATATTATTAATATATAATTATTATAATTTTTACATAAACAAAGCAAAAAAATATATAAGTTCAAACAAGTGAATTGAAATATGTGTAGATCAAAACTTACCAAACAAATGAGAAAGACGGGAGTATATATTTTGGTGCAAAAATAATAAACCATAAAATAAAATATTCTGAATGAAAATTGGTGAAGTATATAACTTTGAAAGTTGAGTTTGGTATCGTTGGAGATGGTCCAATAGAAGAGAAATAAAACGAGGGATGACCAGTAAATAATAGATTTTGCATATCACAATGACATTTTGAGGTAATATGCTAAAAGTTTAGGGGTAAGATCGTTTTTTTATATGAATTTCAAGGAGTAGCATAGTAATAAAGTTTTCTACTTATCTATGAAAATGCCATACGATTTACTATTTATACATATCACAATGATTTCTTAGGCTCTGTTCTCTTCACGGGATTACAATCCCGATCCATTCCATTCCCGGGTCATCCATTCTAATCCCGGCAATCCATTCTAATCCCGGCAATCCATTCTAATCCCGGCAATCCATTCTAATCTCGGCAATCCATTCTAATCCCGACAATATATTCTTGAAATTTTAAATCTTAATTAAAATTAAATTCTTAATTAAACTCTTGAAAATTTAAATCTTGACGACACAATAATGTTCATAACAAATTTGCTTTTTTTTACTACATTTTTGTTACATAATAATTTACTGTAGATACAATATCCTTACAAATAAATAAAGAAGTGCTTCAATTATCCTCATATATTTCTTCCTCGTATTTCCAGCACACACATCTTGCCATATTTCATCTGCAATATTTGCACGAATGTCTCGCATTAACATTGTTCGTGTCGGATTAGTGAAATCTAAATCAGCTACACGTTCAATATTTTGGGGACCATGAGAAATTGGAATCTCTAATCCATTCTAATCCCATCCATTCCAATCCAATATAGTGGAGAGAACAGAGCCTTAGATATTATCCGAATAAAATACCTCCACCATGACTTGTGTTGTTTTAACGGGTGCAAAAGTTTACACGTCAAATGTCCAGACTCCAGATACAGAAAATGAAACACCGTATAAAAAAGTATGAAGCTACAGGTTAAACGTAACAGTTGAAAATGTGGAGCATTACAATCAACTTCACCCCTAACCCTAACCCTAACCCTAACCCTAACCCTAACACTAATTTTAGCTGGGGTAAACCCTACAATAGTTACAGCCGTAATTTTACCTCCATTTCTACTTTACCGACATTCAGCCTCCGAGCAGCTTCTTCTTCTACGGTCGATACGACGCCGGTTTGTTTCCCTCTTCATACTCATTTTCTTTTCTGCTTTAATGTTGAATGTTGTTCAAGTATTTAATGAAATTTTATCTTTCAATATAAAAATATCAAGTTTCATATTGAACTTTAATCACTCATGTTAATTTGAATTTTGACTACCTAAAGTTTGGTTTTTGCAGTATAAGCAATAAGCTCATAACTTTATGTTTTCATCGGTTTTTGTTTATGTTGTCTATATACTATATAGTTGATCAATTCATTCTTAGTTACTATACAGTAGTTTGATTATTTATTATTATTATTATTATTATTATTACTATTTTTTAATAGTGAAGTACTTCGTATTGTCGAAGACATTGTGACGGAATTGCTTGGTAGGAATCATTTGAGGTTGCAACCATCTAATTAGTATCCCATTATTGACTTTAAGGGTCCGTTTGGTAGGGCGTACAATATTTTCAATGTAAAATGATTTTCATTGAAATTAGTTTTCCAAGGAAAACAATTTTCATAGAAACAATTTTCCATTATTTGGTTGCATGTAAAAAAAGTGATGAAAATAGTGAAAATGAAGGCCGAAAGGAGTTAATGAGGAAATAGTGTATAAGGGGATGAGAGGAAGATTGTTTCCTTCCATTTTGGAAGGAAAATGGTTTTCCATCATTGTAAGGAAAAATTTACTCCAATGGAAAATGATTTTACATTCCTTTGCGTACCAAACAATGTAAAATGGGGAAAGGGAGGAAAACATTTTTCATAGAAAATGTTTTACGCTCTACCAAACAGAGCCTAAGAACCTTCTATTGTATAAATTACGAGTAATATGCTATATATAAGATTGTTTAGGCATATGTGCTTATAAGGAGTCCGATTAACACACTCGTAAGCACTAAGCAGGTTTGAAGAGTGGTAAAAGGATGGGTGGTTAACAAGATTTGGATGAGGTTGGCTATTGGCTGCTGGCGGTATGAGGTCACTGTAGCTTGAGAAGAAATTAGCATATTTAATGCTTTTAAATGGGCAAGAATGGAAATGGAAGGGTTTATGGACATGACTTTTAAATTTTGATATTACTCTTATTGATTCATGTCTAGCCCACCCCATTATTTTGGGTCCAATGCTTCGATGTTTGTCAAAGTTAAAACTAGGAGTATGTCTCACTTCAATGGTTAAAACATTATAGGTCAAATTGCTATTATATTTTCGTCTTTAACTAGGAATTAAAGTGAATTCATGTCGCCAAAGCTGGAATTTTGACCTTAAAAGTGGTTGATAGGCTGTCCAAAACATGGAGTTCCTCAAGGATTATGTTAATTAGTTCTTCATATACTTGCCAAATGATTCTTTCTATGTTCTTCTATAATGCCAAGATATATTAACATAGCTATTTTAGTCTATTGACATATAAGTACATATTGTATTTCTATGTCATAGTAACAATGTTTACTATTGGAAATACAACAATCAATAATCAACAATCAAAGCCGTAGTCCTATAACTTGGGTCACCTAGATGAGCCAAAATTAATTATTCCATGTGGTCATCCACATAAATTTTCCTCCATCCCCTAAGTTCTGAACCTCATTCTCTTGTAAAATTAAAAGCTTCATGTCTTTTCCAACAACTTCCAACCAAATCATCTTCATATCATGTTTGAGATCTCCCTGATCTCACTCTTTCACTCTCCGTACAGACACCTCCCAGTTTTCCCTTAATTTACTTTTGATGTATGCGATATCAACTTTCCTGCGGGTAACTTCATTATCGATTCTATTCCTTAGAGTGTTCCCTCACATCCATCTCACTAACTTTTAAATGTGCTCCTTATAAGCTGAACATTCTGTACTATAGAGCAACACCGGTCTTATGACAGTCATGTAAAATTTCCCCTTTAACTTCAAAGTAAGACTTCAATCACACAACATTATACTATTGTAAATTAATTTCAAAAATATTGCCATGTGGGACATAATTACTACAAGGGGTTATTTGCACGATCACTTGTTCCACATAAGAAAGGGGGTGAAAAAAGGAACACTATGTAACTTTGAGTTGTCAAATGTTTTTTGAGGTAAAGATTTTGGATTAGATCGCATTAGAGACTAGCTAAGGTCTTCAATTTTTTTTAATACAACTATACAACATGCAAGGAGTGTTGAACTCTATTTATTGTATGTGCAAGTAAATTGTCATGCATTGAAGGAAAGTTGTGAATATGAATAGCTCATACACGCAAGGAGTTACTTCTTCCATTTCCAATTGGATTTTCATATGAAGCCTTCCTTGGGCTATGAAGTGGTCCAAATCCTAATCCTTAATGAAATTTTGTGCTCATTTTCATCTTCAAGCACAAGTGTAAGGATGGGAAGTGCATTTCAGACTTAAGCATCTCTCCTTTAACATGGTCCTTTGATTGGTTCATTTATCTATAAGAAAACCCATTACTACTCTTTCCACTTCGTCATTCTATCTTAATGAAGATACAATAAGAAAAAGTGACAAAAGATGAAGTTAATATCTTCACTTCTTCCTTTTATTTTAATTAGGATTCTAATAAGAATGTGGAAGGAGATGAAGTTAATATTTCGACTTCATTCAATCATTCTATCTTTACTGAAATTCTAATAAAAAGGGATTTAAGATGAAGTTAACATTTCCTGTTCTTCATTCTATCTAAAAGATTCTAATAAGGATAAGGGATGGAAGATAAGGCAGTGTTTGAAAAGGCGCGCTAAGGCGCAAGGGGGCAGGCACCTAACATGGTCTAGGCGAGGCGATTTTATCAAGGCGCAAGTGAGGTGCGCCTAGGTGCATGAGCTGCGACTGATGGAATTTTCAGTTGAATTACTATATGCATGCAGTATTATTACAGTATTATAATATTATTGCTATACTACCTTAGTAAATAGAAAGTGGGCCAAAGCCCAATTAGAAGGCTGAACAATCTAGAAGCTTGGAGAAGAAAGATAAGAAAAGTAGCAAGAAAAAAGAACAGTAAAGTTGAAGAAGAAATAACGTAGAATAAGAAAATAAAATTGATGTGTGTGTCACCTACATGTGTTTTTTGGAAAAATAATAATAATAATATCGAGATATTTTGTTATATTATTATGTGCTTTCTTGGTTTATTTTAGTGGTTTATGTACGCTTATGACTAAAAAAAGGCTTATCCATTTCAAAGTGCTCCTCACTTCGATAAGTCGCGCGCCCTAGTGCCTGCGCCTTGCGCCTAGGCTCCAAGATCCATATCGTCTTAGTGCGCCTTGCGCCTTTTTATACACTGAGATGAGGTTAATATCACTCACTAAGATAAATGAAGTTTAAGGAAAAGCGTGAAAAAAAGGGATTGATTTGTAAATGTATAACATGCACCAAAGAAGTTGATATCACATGGTTTCAAGTTAAGTAGAAGTAAGATAATATATGGAATGTAAATTTAGGACAAGTAGCAAAACTACAAGGTCAATTAGCCTGGACGAAAGGAGTGTTCAATGTTTTGATTTTTCCTTGTATTTAGGGTCCATTATTCAATATTAGAAATGTGTGGATGTATGGTAACACTTTGGGGGGCAGAATAAGAAATGCAGATATTAAGAATAAGAGAAAAGGTTGGTAGTACTGATATTAATGATAATTTACGAGAGAATCGATTACATTGGTTTGGGAGTTTTGAAATAAGATTAAGAGATGCACCAATTAGAAGAATAGAGGGTTGTCATAACAAGAATGTCTATAGAGGTAAGGGGGAGGCCAAAAATGGCTTGGATGGAAATAATTTTAAAGGACATGGCGAAGTTGGGTTTGCAACTTTATTTGGCTTTAGATTGGAATGAACGGAGGAGAAGGATCTTTGTGGATGGCTATATGAGATGAGTATTGGTTCATGCAGCCGATTCTATCTTTTTAGAAACAAGGCTTTGATTATGATGAGATCGAGTGTTAGGTTTGAAAATCTCACATTCATAAGATGAGCGTGATAGAGATGTATACGCTACGTTGGATGTGTGAGCATATAAGAATGAATAAAATAAGGAATGAGGTTATTATGAAGAAGGTAAAGGTTGCTTCTATTGAGGATAAGATGAGGGAAAATCATCTAAGATAGTTTAGGCATTGACGGAGAATGAGTAATGCACCAAGAAGGCTAGAAGAGTGGCAATGAGATAGACGACGAAAGTGAGGAAGACCTAAGCAAACCTTGGATGAGGATGGTTGGTGGAGCTTTGGGGTTGTTGCCTTGTTGGGGTTTGAAGAGAACTTGGTGTAAAGTAAGGGAGAGTAGAATAAGAGGATTTCCGCAAATGACTTTTGTGATTCCTTTTATTGATTCAATACTAGCCAACCCCAAAATATTATGGGATTAAGACTTTGTTGTTGTTTGTTTGCTTTTGTATAACATGCACTAAAAGTTTGACCTCAACACATTTCTGTAATTAAACTGTGGCAGTGATTGTTTTGATTAATACTACTTGTATTGGGATTACTTTTAATATACTTATGTCGAAAAAGAGTGTTTTTTCTCTCTCTCAAAATTACTATCAAGTAATTAAGATCTCGTGTGTAACAGTACAGTCAAGCAGATACCATTTTGCGTAGTTGTTAATCACGAAAGCCACTTCATTTCGTCTAATCTCCTACTTGCCTTTGTCTCAACATATGTTCTTCTTGCTGTAAAATGACAGCTGTGGAGCATTGGATATTGTCATGTCATAATTTGTTTTCTTGTTTAACCCAAGTGGTAAGAGTAATTTTTCTTTACCCATCTGGTTCACTGATTGATTGCTCCTTACCTTACATGGTGCAGACAAGGATCCTGTTTAAAGGTAGTTTGTGGGGAAGTAGTAGGTGATTAGGTGAACTCTACACGTAGTTATGAGACATCGTCTGCAAATTCTTGCTATGATAAGAACTCTGGGACATATGAAAGCAATTGAAGTAAAGATAAGTCAATGAAGATGGTGAACTGATAAAAAAAGGAGAAAAAGACTAGATTTTTAATTATTATGTCGGTAGAAAATCTAAGAGTAAAGATATTTTGAAGAATCTGAGTTCCTTGTTATTCAAAGAAACTATGAACTAAACCAAAATGAACCCCTCACAATGATTTTCATTATATCTTTCTTCTCTATTTATCTCATCTTATTAGGCTATAATGATCTGTTGATGACCATTTTTTCTCTCTTGTAATTCCCATTTTTCTTCTTTAAAGCTCATTCGAACAGACTAGTAATGTGATACTCATAATGACCTTCGCCTAATCTGCCGGAATTCATGAGTTATGACTCCTATACGTTGTTCCTTTCTTCTTTTTGTGGTTAAATTTTCAGGATCCTGTTACAGACAAGAAAAAGGATGATTCTAATAAAAACATTATAGCTTGTCCAATCTGTTTTGAACCTCTAACATGGAGTGGTGATTCAAGATTATCAATGTAAGTTATTCCTAGCTTGTAATAGCCATATAATACTACCTCTCAAGTCTCAAGTCTGTGCTTAACATGTGGTAAAGGAAATTAAAATCATCTTTGTAGATGAATTGAAAACATTGCAGAGAGACCACGATTGGTACTACCCTGCAGAGCAGCACTTCCAAGAAGACCTACTATGAAAATGAGTCCATTTTTGATCTCACTGCATCAAGTGGGGCCAGGGATTATGTCGAGTCAAAGCCTCTAGTGACAGAGTTTTTTAGGTGCTAGTTTTGGAGTTATGATTATTGCTTAAATTTTTGTTGCTTATTTCTGCTAAAAGCATCATGTAAGTGTACTATTTCTTTGTACAGTACTCCTTTCATGTCATTTCTGTACGAGAGAGGCTGGCGCCAAAATTTTGGGCTTGGTGGTTACCCTGGTCCTGATAGAGAGGTATATACAAGTTTTTATTTACACATTATAAATTTGTGCCGAGTCCTGGAAATCATAGTTGCTTGATAGTTTGTCAAAAAGACAGCTGTTGCATATTTAAATGATGCTAAACTTGATTTAATATGATTTAACTTTACTTGTTTTCCTTTGCAGTTTGAGATGGCCAAGGAGTACTTCAAACCTGTTTTAGGTGGAAACATTGTTGATGCTAGCTGTGGAAGTGGATTATTCTCAAGGCTTTTTGCCAAGAGTGGACTGTTTTCTCATGTTGTTGCTCTTGACTATTCAGAAGCAATGTTGCGACAATGCTATGAATTTGTTAAACAGGACTCAAGCTTCCCTAAAGAGTAGGATATCCCTAGTTATTCTAATTCCTTTAAAGTCAGCTGTTGATAACATTTCATTTGACAACCTGTTGTTGCAAGTTCTGGTTTGTCCCTTTCAGAAAAATAAGAAGGTTCTGCTTTGTAACTCTCTTTCTCAGCAGGAAGTTATTCTTGGTCAGAGCTGATATCTCTAGACTTCCATTTGTTTCTGGCTCCATTGATGCTGTCCATGCTGGTGCTGCGTTACATTGCTGGCCTTCACCATCTTCTGCTGTAAGCATGTCTTGTTATGTGTTTAATGATTCTACCCTGCATATTTTTTGCATGACCTGTTATGTATCAAGGCATTTTAAGTGTCAATAATATGATTGGGATTGTGTCAAATAAGAGATTGTCAGAGATCCTCAACAATTACCAATTCGCCATTAGTCGTTGAAACCTCATTTAGATGTTCAGAAACTTAGAGAGTTTTGATTGTCCTAATGTAAATTAAGTTTGTGACAACCAAATTCGTTTGAACTTAAGAGATCTTTGATTGCCCTATGTGGCTTAAGTTTATGACAACCAAATCCCTTGAATTTAGAGAGCTTCTATTGCCCCAATAGTTTATGAAAATCAAATTCTCTATATACATATACTTTATGGTCGTACGCTTTTACTCCACACTTTTTAGACAATAGATTTGATTTACCATGTTTCAAATGTTGTGGAGAAGGAAAAATGGCGTAATTGTCATTCAGTTATTTCGTCCATGAGTCCCCCCCCCCGCC